>PVHP010013426.1:25015-41114 GCA_004024765.1 Zapus hudsonius | reverse complement strand
CGGGGAATTTGGGATAACAGCGCATGGTTTGCCCACTAAATAATGTAACTCATTATGGACAATAAAAAAAAACAAAAAACAAAAGTTATCATGGCTCAAATCAGACTTCTCAAATTTTGATATTTGTGAGAACTTATAGTATATAGAAGAAAACTTGCATACACACACTCCTGTTTATCGTATGCTAATTTTGGCTATCCCATTGTTTTCTCTTCTCACCTTTTATACATAAATATGTCTTTCAAGAAATTGATTTGTGTGTGGAGAGAGAGAGCAAGCCAGTGAGAGAAAAAGAGAGAGGCCCCATTTCATTTTAGTCATATACTCTGAAGACATTAGCACTGGTGCCAAATATGAATATTGAATTGCTAGTGAGAGGGCTCTAGCTGGAAGAATCAATACCTCAGAGTAGCTGTAAGGTACCAAAGGATCATCTTTGGAAAACTGAGTGTGTTGGTGGGCAGGTGGTGAGGGGCTTAGACACCTTTCAAAACTAGTAACTGAAGGGATAGAATTCACACAATTAGGCTAAGCCTGTAGTGTGATAATGAATTTGAAAATACCTGAAAGGCAAGAACCTGAGGCTGTAATTGAGGCCAGAAGGAAAGCTATGGGTGAACAATACAAGAAGTCGAGTATTTGATGTAATATTAGCTTCGTGGTAATAGTTTTGAAAAAGCATGTGGTTTCTAGGTTCCTGTCAATTACAATATATGAATAAGGAGTTGCTGTTGCTATGATTATATTCAAATAGAATTATGCAATGATCAGGCTAATAGAACATGGATTTTTCTTTGGGGTTTCATTCTATCAACATGAAATTAGGGTATGAGAAAGAATGAAAAGAAGCAAGCAATGTTGGTGGCTAAGAATACTGGATTCAGGAATGGAGCTGAGATTCCAGCACTTCTGTTTCTAAGCTGGGCTCATTTACTTCTCGTGGTATTATGGCAAGAAACTCTTATAATGATGTGCAACAATAGTGCTCAATGTGTGATACATGTTTTATAACTCAATGAGAATAACAATGAATGATATCAATATCTCCAAGCTATTATATTATTCCAGGAGCATAATAATATAAACATAATCCTATTATATTTTAATATATTCACATTATATATTAATATGATATTTAATAACATTATATATTATTATATTATTCCTGGAGATACTTGGAGTTTGAGGCCAGCCTGTGCTATGGAATAAATTCCAGGTTAGCCTTGGCTAAAGTGAGATCCTGCCTCAAAAAACAGAACAAAACAAAGACAGAATAAGCATGGTGTTGGGCCCCAGCCTAACTAACATAAGTAACCTTATGCTAAATTTTAGAATATGGAATAAAGCCGGGAGTGGTGGCACATGCCTTTAATCCCAGCAAAGGCATGGTGGAACACACCTTTAATCCTAGCATGGGTGTGGTGGCACACACCTTTAATCACAACACGCCTTTAATCCCAGGAGGCAAAAGTAATAGCTGATAAGACTTGATCCTCTTTGTTGAAGCTGATAAGCTTTGTTCCTGCTTGCTGAGTTTTGTTTTGAGAGAAATAGACTGAACAATGCAGCCTCGGGTTATAAAAGGGTTTTAGGTGCTGGAATAAAATTTGAGATTTGCCCGACATATCTCCCTGTTGTGTGTGTCTTTCCTACCGTATGCCTCACCTCTCCCCAATGGAGCCCTTTCTCCTGCTGGCCAGTGAGACTTGGACTACCCTGCAAGGGACCAGGGGTCCGCTACCTCCCAACAGCATGGGTTTTAGATGCCCTGAAGATGGTGTGAGACAAAATTGTTAGGTGCATATTATTGTCAAAAATCTCTCTTCAAGAGGGTTTGGGAGTGGGTAGAGTGGCTAGAGAAGGTAACAGGAGTGGATTATGATCAAAATACATTATTACATGTAAAAATATTGTCAATACAAATCAAATTGTGACGGTCAGATGTCTGCAGGGACCACCACTCCCCGTCCAGCCCCTCCCCTTGAATGGGAGGTGTCTAGTTAGAGCTACAACCTCTAGGTGCTAAAACTGATTGGTCAGATATGAACCAATCAGCTGTCCCTCTAACTCACCTGGAGAGGACTTAAAACTAGCTTCCCTAGAAGAAGCCGGCCTCTTCCCCCACATGGCAATGGAGTAGAAGGACTGCTGACCCAGGCCTCAGTGAGGTAAGGCCTGTACCCCTACCCCAGCTGGTGGCTGGGGTAGCAGGGCAGGCTCCAGGCTTTTTCTCTCATGAATCTCTCCTTCTCATAATGAGAGCTTTCTATTATCTTTTCTTGGGCTACTTATTTAGATAAATAATATAAGTTCTGTTAAACTCTCTGACATGTGCTCTCCCCACACGGGTGGCAGGAGAATTCTGTAACTTCCCACATGATGACTAGGAAATTTCCCCATCCAACTCCCCTTTTCCTAATCTACTAAATAAGAATAAATGTGTAATTAAAATTTAATTCTGTCCCTGTGTACAATTCTTTGGCATTAGAGGACAAGAACTCGTAGGAGGAGGAGGGGGAAGGGAGGATTCCAAAACTCTCTCTCCCCGTGTTGCTTACAAATATTAATTATTAGCAACCCGTATCAAAATCAAATAAAAAATGGAAACTTCAGAATTTTCACAGCAATGAACCATGAATAGCAGACAATGAATTCTTGGTGATGGGCATTTCTACAACGACACACAATGACATAGGACACATGAGCCTGGTTCAGGCAGAAGTTCCCTAATTGGTCCTAGTCCTTAAGAAATGTGGGTAGCAAAAATATAATTCTATAATCATCATTGTATTGAAAACACCAGAGTAAAACCAACTTGTGTCAATTTGATTAGAATGATAGGAACTAAGTGACTCTGGGCTGAAGAGATTGCCTAGTTCTTAAAGGTACTTGCTTGCCTGGGTTTGATTCCCTAGCACCCATGTAAAGCTAGATGCACAAAGCATGGATGAATCTGGAGGAGGTCAGGGTGCATCCATTTGGTCAATTATACAAATAAGTATTTTTAAAAAATAAGTTACTCAATCCATGAAAATTCAGGAAAGCAAATATTAAGGTGACAATAACTCAAAGAGGAAAAAATATATAATGGTATGTGTTTTATTCTCTTTAATTAGTAGAGCATATTTATATAGATTTTATGGGTAAGGTATGAAATTATATGTATATAGATGCAATATGTACTTCTTTATTCTGTGTATGTGAACCAAGTATCTTAAGAAATGTAAGAACTAGACCGACTTCTGATACTTCTGGTTATACTGAACGACTGACCAGGTACAATAGAGTTCCACGTGCATCAGAAATTGGGGTATGATGTAAAATGTTCACCATAAGCCCATGAGTTTTAGTACTTAATCCCCAATTTTCCTGCAGTTTACCATTGCTGGAACAGAAATATCTGATTTTATTTATCTCCTTTCTCTGTCTTCACTCAACTCCTATCATCCGAGCCTAGTTGAAATTCCTCAGAAAAAAAAAATCTTGAAACATATATAAGAATTGGGAGAGTCTTGAAAAAGGGAAAGATATATATTAACTTGAAAATCCAGGGATTTTTGATGAGAAACTGTATTTGAGAAGTGAGAGTAGCAAGGGAGTTTACAGTATGTGTCAGCCTGTCTGTCACATGTGGGGAAACACAGGAATCAACTTTTTTATCTGCTTGCTTTAAATAGGTGATATATTGTGGATTTCTTTTTCTTGTAACTGAATGATTTCCAACTAACCAAACAATGTTCCACAATAGAATCACCTTCATCATCCTAGATCTTTACTCAATTACAACTAGAATTCATGCATATAATAATAACCACTCCCTTCTTCCCCCAGCCCTTCCATTACTCCCTTCTTTCTCAGCCCTGTCTTTATTCACAAAGGCATTAAACTGGTTGTACATAAAAGGCTAAGATAAACATGATGAATAGGTATTCAACATCAATATTTATAACAATTTTATGATAAATCATCAGTTATTAAAAAAATTAAATAAGAAGACAATATTTTCTTTTTTCAAATGCTTGCTATGTGACAGATTTTCTTAATAAGTGGGGGCCTTTGTTTTTTGTCACTTTATACTTATTAGTTATATTATCTGATCAAATTATAGCCTGACAACCAGTTTCCTTATCTGTACATTTGAATTATGTATTTGCAATGTTTTCAAAGAGCCAAAATACAATGAACACACACATACACATACACACAATACACACACACACACAACACACACACGCACACATACTGACTGTATTGGAGTAGGCACTTAATAAATGGTAGTTATTTTTATATTATCATTATCACATTACCTTTTGCCCACTATTTTTAGAATCTGGGAAGAGAATGGTATAAAAAGGTGTTCTTACTCAGTCTTTAAGAATAGCTAAGGAAAATAGGACATTGCTAAGTAAGCAAGAACATTTGTGCCTTTGCTTCATGCCTACGTTTGCAATAATGTGCTTAGCAACAAGATGAAGTTTCCTTTATGGGGCCTCCATGATCTGTATCCTAACCAATGTTTTCTTATTTTTCTTCAGTTTTAAAGAGTCAAACCAAAAGATAAACACCAACATAGTGCATGGGTAGCAGTGGTAAAGTCCTAAGGGAGAGACTGTTCTTTACTCACACGCAAATTCAGCATGCTTTCTCTGTAACAAGCAAACCACGATCACAAGGGTACCTGCACATTTGACTTCAGATGCTTTTCTTAAAGCTACATTTTTAACAGCCACAGGCATGACATCTCTTGCAATTGCATCATTTTCATTCACTCCAGTTATAGCTATTAGCTCAGTTACTAGGTTGTTTTTGGGTTGAGAAATGTACAAAAAGAACTCTTAAGGTACTCACCCAGGGTAACTACATTTCTTTGTCAGTATGTAAATTTATTTAAAAATTAAGTTTTTAAGATGAAGGTTGCTTACTGGTATTAATTTTCTAAAATAAGGTTCTCACATCTAAAAACATTGTGGTTTAAATGGTTTCTATTTGTTCATGCTAATGCTATCAAATGGTCATTACTGGATTTATGCCACTTAAGGTTTAATTTTAGCCATTGTGGTTTCTATCCTCCTAGTAGATAAATAGGTTATTTATTTTTCTTTTATGGATAAAACATAATTGTCATATGTTTATAAGAATCATTACTATATATCAGGTTAATTAATGCCTAATGTTAAGCTAACAACATTGGTTGTCACGTGTTTTCTTTTTCAAAACCAGATTGATATTAAAATTCAGCTGTTCTGATTTAACAGGACTGGACTCTATTGTGGATAATCACAGAGTCTCCATCAAAGATATTATTTCAACAATTGTCTTATTTCGTGTACTTAAACTAACTCTTTAAGACATATTCCCTATTCCAGGATGCAAGTTCAGACATCTGAGGAAAAACTATTTCAGCCTCTACACTTTGACTTTCCAAACCTTCTTAAATAATTGGTATGTTTTCAAACATAGATACTGTCTTTCTAGACTGTTCTTGATCTGGTGACTTCCAGGTTAGATCTCTATATTTGGACTTATTTGCTGAAAATGCTTCAAACCTATGTTTGTCTATAGTAACACTTGTGCTGTTATTAAAATAAAATGCTATATCTATTTCTCTTGATAACTATTAATATATGTCTTGTGCTTTGCAAGCCATACAGGAACAATCTCAGACCATATCAGATGCTACGATGCCATTCAGTAAACAATTCTGGGGATGGATCTGAGTTTCCATGGTGGACAGCAACCTAACAGTGAACCACTCTCCACTGGACACCCTATATGGAACACTCCCCATGTCTGGGGGAGTCACCCCACCACCTGCCTCACAATGTGAGACAGGACAAAATCTTGGCAATGTGTAGTATGGCTAATGGGTCTCTCTCTTTCTCTTGGGCCTTAGCTAGGGACCCTCCCCTCTCTGAGGAATACCCCCAGTTGTCTTAACTTCGTGTCCTATTCAGCAGGAAAAAGACCAGAGAGAGATTTCTTCATCCCCATTTCCCAACAGCAATTGGGGTGTCCTCAAGAGAGGGGGAAATTATATACGTTTAGTAGTGAAACCCCACACAAGGTTGCCAAGGACCTGGGAGAGGATTTGGCTGTGTCTTTCCCATTGGGGAGACCTGCCCCACATGAATAATTGCTTGCGGATGATACCTGCAAAGCAAGACATTTGTGCTTCTTTACAGGAATGTGGGGACCCTTGAGGATACAAGCTGCCTCCCATGTCTTCTAAAGGTCCACAGTGCAGTCATCTTTATAACCGACAGGACTTGAAGCAGCTGCTCCCAAATCTATGCAGCCAGAATGACACCCTGCCCCTGCAGGCCATCGCCCCCACTCTGCTGAGAAGGACAAGAAACAGCTACCCTAGCCTTTGCTCTGAGACTTGTTATTGCTGGAGCAGAGATGGACGTTAACAGAGTCTAATCAAAACTCCCTTCAAGCAACTGTTAAAATCTTTGTCTGGAGTGGTCCTCCAAAATAGACAAGGACTAAATGTGTTATGTTATTTCTTGGGGGTGAGAAAGCATTATACTATGTTCTACGTTATTCCTTAGGGGCTAAAAATATCATACTATATGTTATATTATTTCTTAAGGTAGGGGGGACTAAAGAAATATTGTGCTTTTGTATTATACTTTTATTAATCATACAGGAGTCATTAAGGACTCCCTTAAACCAACAATAGGGGCTCAGAGAACAGGATAAAGCCTCCTCAATCTTGGTTCATACAGTCTCCATGACAGACTAATTGCTTTTAAGTCAATGAGATACAGCTCATGGCATTGAGGGTCCAGATATTGTCTCCCCAACAGTAATTTTCTCTCAGGATATGACAGGCCCACTTTGGAGGCTCACTTCTTGTTCTGGGGCCTGAGGGGTTCTGTTTGGAGCTAAACTACCCCACAATTATGACAAGTATGAGGTGGTCCCAGAGTGTATGGCCAAACTCTCCTGCTTACAAGCAAACAGAAAAGAGTGAGATGTCGGGACCCAGCCTGGCTGCATATCTGAGAGCTAAGTTTTAATATGCATCTGGATGAGAGCCTGGAGCATGGTAGCTCATGCCTTTGTTCCTAGCACACCTGTGCCCCCCAGAAGACAGGGGGGATGGCTGATAGCCCTAAACCCTGCTTATAAGTGCTAATAGGTTTTACTCCTCCTGGCTGAGTTTCCATACCTGTGTTCCTGTTTGCAGAGCCCCCTTTGTATAAAAGATAAGGCAATGCAACACATCTCTGGATTGTATATAAGGTTGGATGCTAAAATAAAGTTTTGAGATTTGCTTTGACCTATCTCCCAGCTGCGTGTAATTGTCCAGCTGCCGCACTCACCTTTCCTCGATTGAGCCAGGTCTCCTGCTGGCCAGAGAGACAGAGGTTCATTTAGCAGGGGGCCAGGGACCCGACACCAGGGATGCACAGTTTATAAAAGAGTTGCTTCCAAATAACTGCATCAGAAACTTCACCAAAAAGTCTCATTTGTACTAGGGCCTCCTAAGATTACTGAGCCCTGAAATTAGCCATTGTTGTTCATCTGTATTCAGTAACTAGATAACATTTTGGAGGTCTTTAGATGGAGAGAATATATTTCACATTTGGAAAAGATATTCGTCTATGAGGGCAAATAGGATTGGGATATATTTGTACAAGAATAGACCCCAATAAAAATGAAACCTCTCTTTCTCTAGACACTGATACATTTCTCTTTCATTTGGCCCCGAGATTGGTTGTATGATTTCTGGCCTGTTGCATGAAGCCTTTTCCCTGGGGAGTTGTGAAAACTTGTCTGTTCACCCTAGATAAGGCTCTAGATGACAGACCAAAGTGCAATGGCACCAATACCAGTTTGGTGAACCAATGAGTTTATGGGGTTACTTACAGAGCAGGGTGAGGGTTGTTTACAGGTGCATGGATGGGTCAAAGGCAGCTGCATTACCAAAAAGCTCACCTCAGCACAGGTGGCAACTCATGGAAGCCATATTTCAAGCCTGATGCACAACTTGCAGGCTGCTTGGCGGGGCAACACAGAGTCTGCAGCACACACTACAAGACTTGCAGACAGTTCTGCTAGTGGGAGTCTCTAACATGTTGCTTACCCTTTATATAATCTTAGGGAGATGTCTTATAGCCTTTCCCCCAGACTTCTTGACCTCTGAGTCTCCTGAACTCCTTTCCTTACCTCAGGAGGAAATGATGCCAATTCAGAGGAATTTGCTATACAACAGGCAAATGATTTATCAGCAAGCATCATGAGAGCAGGAGCTTACTAAGAGTTTTTCCATGAATGTAATGTAATGCTTCTTTCATGTGGTATGACATGGTGATGGAGCCTGTAGTGGAAGACCACAAGGAGATTGCTGGCCTGGCAATCCCAGCCATCCCAGCCAGGTTTACACCAGCATAATGTACCCACTTAAGTAAGCACAGACCCAGCCAGGAGAAGGATCAATTAGTAAACTCACAGGATCTTCAGAAATAGCGAACTGTTGTAGTTTAGGTAATTACATTTTAGGATGATTACTCAATATTATATAAATAAAATTAGAGGCCATATTCAGTTTGAAAGTCCATTCAAAAATGTGCTTATGGGAGAGTAGGTATAGATGATCAGTCAGTAATGATACATTTTCCAATTTCTTTTTTTATTAAGTAAAAACTTTGTATGAACAACTCATGTGTTGTATCACTTCTCTCTTCCCTGCCCACTTCAACTATATCTTAACCAAAAGGAGGATTTATTAATAGAATTTAGGAATAATGAAAAACTCACTAAATGTGCCAATTTTGTCTTTCCAGTGATCCTCACCTTTGGTGGTAACTTTCTACTCAAAGAAATCTCAGTTATCACTCAGAAATGAACAAAAGCAAAGAAAACCACCAGGTGTTTTACTGTTGTCCAATTGTTGGAGCCCTGCATTTGTCCTTTCCCAGTGTCACTAATGTGATCCATTATTATAAAGTCCAAGGAAAAAATTGATCCTGATTAGATTCATGGCATTTCTATAAACATATAAATAGTTTCTTTTTAATACATTATAGAATCGCAGTTTGGAGAACAAAAATATTTTGCTAGCAAATCAATAGCAAGATGTACATCCAAGGGAAATTATGGACAAGAAAGCAGTTAGGGTTACTTTAAGACTATTTGCAACATGTATCAATTTAACCTTATGAACTCTATTGCAAGAAAAAATGAAAAGACAAGTCAAATGATACAACAAAGTTTTCCTAGACTTTAATGCTTTCCCAGAGACAGTAGCCAACAAATAAGGGGATTTTTGTGACAATGAAAACTCACACCTTAACTGATACACAGAGTTAAATTCTATTAACTGACCTTTTTATATTCTTAAATGTGTATAACTCCTAAGTAAATTGAATGCACTTCCCTAGTTAACAGAAAGATAAGAATCTATCTTCATGGCTGGGAAAATTGCTTAGAGATTAAAAGTGCTTGCTTGCAAAGCCTGATGGTCTGGATTCAATTACCCAACCACCCACATCAATCCAGTCACCATAAGTAGCACTAGATTTGTAGCAAGAGACCCTGGCACATGCACACACAAATAAATAAATAAATAAATAAATAAATAAATAAATAAATAAATAAATAAATTTGAAAAAGACTATTTTTATTAAGATGCATGGCTGATGTCTTTGTCTATACACATAAATAAATAAATAAATAAATAAATAAATAAATAAATAAATAAAATTTGGAAAAGACTATTTTCATTAAAATGCATGGCCAATGTCTCTGTCTGAGGAGAAATTACTTTGGAATAATTATTAGTGAAGGAAACTTTTGGTTTCATGTTTGATTCAGAGTTTGTAAGTCAATGCAAGTTGTTGGGCCAATTTTTAAGAAAGAAAGAAGAAAGTAAAAAGTAAAAAAAAAAAGAATTAAATTTCTTAGTCTCAAAGAGACTTGTGGGGGTAAGACAAGCCACACTTCTCCCAGAATTCGGATAGATTCTTGCAACCAAGGTTCTAGCTAACACTTGCCTCCCTGGAGCTAAAGCCTCGAGGAATGCCAGCAATCCCACTGAGGAGGGCCCTCAATGGAATGGGGGCAAGAAGGAGGGAAATGATAATTCCAATTCATGATTTGTCCATACAAAGTTTCTGCTTAATAATAAAAAAGAAATCAAACAACAGCAACAAAAATAAAGTTATGAAATTAAAAAAGAACACTTAAAAGGAAATTTGGATAATTTGGATAATTGTCATAGTGAGACTAAGAAGCTGATGAGTCACAGCAGGGTACCATTTTTTCATAAGTTTTACCATCAGGAATACCAGATTCTCAAGGTGAAAGTCCAAAAGTCCATGAAAGATTAACACATGGTAAGGGAAAGCACTGTAAGCATCGTGATATGCTACCTACCTATTCACAGAAGGAACACAAGGGAATGACATACTCTTGTTTGATACCTTAAAAACAAATTTATTTCTCACAATTCTGGAGGATGATATCAGGGATCTTTGCTTGCAGGTGGCTCCCTCCTTCCTATGTCAGAGGGAGGAGAAGGAAAAGGGAGGAGACAGAGAGAGAGAGAGAGAGAGAGAGAGAGAGAGGGAACAGAAGAGAAGAGTGAAGAGAGAGGGGGAGGCTATATATCTGGCATCTCTCTTTGACAGGGCACTGATTCCATCATGAAGGTCTCATTATCATGATTTCATAGACATTAGTTATCTCTGATAGGCCCTGCCTCCAAATGCCTTCCCATTAGAGATTTAGGGTTGAACTTAGAAATTTTTCAAGAACAAATGATAAAGGAAGAAAGGAAACAAACAATTCAACAAATAGAAAATTTGTTAAAGATAATTGCTATTAATGCTACTTTATTAAAAAATATTTTAGGGAGCTAGGGAGATGTGGTTAAAGCAGTATTCTCTGCAAGCTTGTTGACCAGAGTTCAAATCCGCAGCACTGGTGTAAAGCCAGACTCAAAGTGGCACACTGGTCTACAAGTTCAACGTCCCTAAGGCAATAGTAGGCAGAGCCAAGAGAATCTAGAAGCTTATGGGGCTGGCTAGACTTCTCAGTGGCACAAAAAAAAAAAAAAAAGGTGGAAGGAGAAACTATTCCAAGGTTGTCCTCTGACACCCATGCATTCACATCCAGATTAACAGAAGTAAAATAAAATAAATAAATAAAATAAAAAATTTAAAAAGTCATTTTAATGTTATTTAAATAGATCAAATACACCGAAAAAATGAAAAAATATTGCCCAAGGGGATAAACAAAAACAAGATCCTAGTTTATTTTGTTTACAAGCAATCTATTTAAATATAGACTTAAGATAAGCTAAAAATAAAGGATGGAGAAGGTGTATTAATGTGATTGAGAATCAAAAATGGCTGGAAATGCTTTTTCAATATCAGACAAAGTAGATTTCATAACAAGGAAAGCTATTAGAGATAAAAGAGGCATAGCATCATGATCTAGAATGCCTTCTCTCAGAAGACATACCAATTCTCAGTATTTATAAGCCTGAGTGGTAGGCACTAAGACCCAGTGCATTATTAGATTTGGAGCAACTTTTCTAGAACTATATAGAAAATGGCAAAGTGGTGGTCACTTAATAGAGGAATTGGGTCTAGGCATAGACACAGGAGAGCAGCTTTATTTTAAGTACTTTTTAATCTTTGACTTTCATTCTTTGTATAATTACAATGTATTTAATATAAATAACATTTGTGAATAGGCCTGAATTCACATAATGATTCTATCATAATTGGCCCTTCAGTTTTTTCATCTGTGAAGTATGAACAACACAGCACTTGCATAATTGCTGTGAGGATTGTTAGGTACATTAAGTCATGTGGTATATATAGTGCCAGATAAGTGCTTGACAAGTACTTAATGACTACTATTTTTTATCTTATGTATAATTTATGTTAAACTTAACTGTGGCTTTCAGCTGCAAATGTCTTGATAAGACCTCTGACATTTTCTTTCAGTGCCCGAGGTTCCCTTTGAGTGTGGTATATGGTAATTCCTTCAATTTTGCCACTGAAGTTCAATTATTCATATTTATAGTGCTTGGAAATTTAGTCACATGTCAACTGATCATAGTACCTTAGACAACCAACACACAAGTTATTTAAGTCATCTTAACTTATGATGGGCTGAAGGGCCTAGTTCAGAGAGACCTTGATGCTTCTGACTTTTGCCTGGCAGAACCCATGGTAATGGAAGCTGGCTGCTCCTTTCCTCTGCTTCTCTGTTTGTTCAAGCTCATAGGCCAAAGCTTAGGACAAAACTGAGCACATACAAGGAGAGGAGATAAAGGGTTAAATAATTGAACATGTTTTTGTATAGATTCAAACTTTTTTTTGAGATCAGTTCTAAAATTGAAATAATAGTTTAGGTGTTACAGGATGATATTTGTTGGGATGTGACATTGTTGAACATTCAATAGTGGTTAAGTCTCCTCAATGCGTTCTAAGAAATACAAGTCAATGAGATTAACACTGGTGTAATAGTCACTAGGAAGAGGCACAGTACAGACTTTCTTGATGAGAAAGAATGACATCATTTTGATTAAACTTTTGAAGCATTTTGACATTTCGAAGCTAAGAATTCATAAAAGGGCAAAGGATCAAAACATAATTCTAAATAAAGGTTGGTTCGTGCATTTTAATGCAGCACTGTGACTACACAAGGCTGCAAGTGCTGTGAGGCGGAATGTTTCTAAAGGACAAACCTTTGGGCTTTGTTTATTTAGAAAGACTTGTAACATGCTTTCCTCCTGCTTTCCCCACTTCCTGTGTCTTTGTACTGCCCTTGGGCTAAGTGCTGTGGTACGAAGGATTGTCTGTGTCTGCTTACTTATGTTTCCTTGTCTGGAGGAACTAACTGTTAGAATGGAAATGACCACAAGAGACCACTCTGAAAGGAAAGGTTTTAATAGGAGGAAAAGTGAGCTGCCGGGCTATTTTCACCAAAGGTGGCAAAAAAGTGCACGAGGCAGGTTTAGATCAGGGCTTTTAAGGGGAAAATGTTCAGGTTGGGGTCCAGGTGGTCACATGAGGTTGGGTGGAGGGCTCAGGTGGTCACATGCTCTCAGGATCAGGAGGGATAGGGAAGGATAGTCCCTCGGGCCAGGTGTGGCTCTTGTTTAGGGGGGAAGTCTTTATCTTTGACTCTTGTTGATACTTCTCTTGAGGCTGGTTGGGGAAGAGGATCAGGGTATAGCCTGAATTCCGACTTACAACCCAGCCTTTTTTTACGGATTATGGGCGAAGTATCTCAGTGAGGCTTCTTCCTGCGGACAGTGGGGCAAAGTCTAGGGGAGGCTGGGATGAGATGGCCATTTTCAGGGTCCAGGAATGAAGTCAGGCTCAGAGGTGGCGACAGGCTTTGTCAGCTGTTAGCAGATCCAGAGCCCTTTGATTCTGTAGGACAAGAGATGCTAAAGAAATGAGCTGTTCTTGTAGTAAGCGTAAGGCCTCTGTGGAGCCTTGAACTGCCACACTTAGCTCTGTAGAGAGCTTTTCATAGGAGAGAAGGCTATGGCCTAGCCCCTCTGCAGCCAGCCCAGTGGCAGCTATGGAAGCTGCTAAACTTACCCCTACCATGACAGGCAAGTGAACAGCTCTTTGGGTGCGGTGGCCTCGTTGGGAGGGAAGGGTGGCCAGCTCTTCTTCAGTGTAAAGAGTCAGGCTGGGCACCAAGGTAACTGGGACACAGGGACCTGTATGGGTTTCTGGGGAGATGCATCTTACCCTCGCAGCAGTGCTTAATGGAGTACTGGGTGGCCACAGCTTCCATTCCATCCCCCCATTTCTGGTCCCATAGGTCCTTGATGGTGAAGACTGTGAAAGATTCCTGAGACTCAAGCTGGGGTGACTGAGCACTGTTTGGTCTTACAGGATTGTAGAAGTGGAACTGGCAGAATGGCAATATTGAAAATGAGCACCCCCAGATGGTCCCAGTGTAGTACACCGAGTTGACCTGGTCTCTAGCAAAGCAGAGGCTTCTTGCCTCCCAGGCTCTGATAGAATCAGCCTCGGGGCAGTCATGGGCTGCTTCAGGGATAGAGAAAGTAATAGAGATTGGGTCTGCATAGCCAGTGAGAGAAGGATGAATTAAGAAGTTTATTCTCTTTCTCTACAGTCACAATATCAAATCGCCAAGTACAGGGAGGGGACGGACATTCAGATGTAAAAGGGGCAAGGCTTAGTGTAAGGAGAAGGAAGCAAAGGGGCACAGATGTATACTGAGTCAGTGCCTCAGTGAGCCTTCCCATAAACTCGGTGGGATTTTGGACCTTCCCTAGGGGCTGCCGCAGCTCCCAGTGGGTGAGTATTATCAGTTGGATGTATCTCATCCGAGTGGGCTTGGGCAGCTACCCAGTCCCACTCACATTCAGAGGTGAGAGAGGTGGAGAGGACGACAAAGAGATCATATCAAGTCAGGTCATAAGCTTGAGTCAGATAGCGAAATTCCTTGATATAGCTAGCAAACTGGGTCCATAGAAAAAGACCCCAGGCGTTTCTCGAGTTGGGATAGATCCGACATAGAGAAAGGAACAAAATTAAATGTATTTGTAGAGAAAGAGAGAGTGAAGCAAGGGAAGGAGGGGGAAAAAGAGAGACACTATAGGTGTGTCAGTGTCTCTTGTCACAATGAACTTGAGATAGTGCCACTTTGTCTATAGGCTTTGCAAGCAAGTGTTTTAACTACTGAGCCATCTTACATGTGGGTACTGGGGAATCAAACTAGAGTCACTAGGATTTTCAGGCAAGAGCCTTAACCTCTTACCAATCTCTCCAGCACCTGAACATATGATTATTTTCCTTAAGGACTTGTGAATATAGTACAAGAAACTGAAATAAATAGCTGGCTATAGCAGATCACCTTAGAACCAGTTAAACATGGGAGCAGAAGAAAGCATCAGGAAGTTATTTAAGATGTTAGGTAGTCACAGTTGGCTCAGATATTAGAGCAGCAAAACAGATTAAAACATTATACTTCTTATACAATGTAGGACCTATATTTAAGGATGTCATTTAGCAAAAGACATTTGTAAACCATTATAGAAGCATAAAATCAGGCTAAAGTCAGCAATATATGACAAAGAAATATAAAAAGTCAGTTTCTATAACTCTTAAAACATGAACAAAATAGCATATTAACAGAGCGAGTAACTGAGCATCAAGAGTCAGACATTGTATTATTGGAGAACATAGCAGAAGCTTCCTTAACCGAGAACTTTAAAATAAAGCATTTTTAGCATAAATGACTGTTATCAATATATTGACCTATCTGGGAACGATTTTATCAGGCAGAGAAGTAGATGGGAAGGAGGCCTGCCTGACAGAGGCGGCTTAAAGTGAAACAAGGCAGATGGGGTGTTTGAGTGCAGGGGACGAGGGAGAGACTAGAGCGGAGGCAGGCATGGGAAGAGCGGTGTGGAAATAAGAGGTGAAAGAATGGGAGAGGAGAGAGCGGCAGGACAAGAAGGCATTATGAGGAATGGGTGGAAAGTGGGGTGTCCCAAATAATCTAGGACAAGGGAACTGGGAGATTGGGGTCAGCTGTGTACCCCTATCACTGAGCAGAGCAGGATGGGGGCAAGGGATGGCCGGTCTGTTGCGATCTGGGTGCTGCACCAGGCAGGGTGTTGGCACCATTACTCTATGGCCAATAGTATATATATAAATATATATAAAAATATATATATATATGCAGTATTCAAGCTTTAAATAAAGAGTCCAGCAGATCTCCCTGGGGCTCTGCAGGCCCTCACAGAGAAGGGAGGTATGAAGGTTTTGAGGTTTAGGATCCCCCAGTGTGAGCAGCTGTGTTGGGGAGAGAGACAGAGAGAGAAAAAGAGACAGAGACAGAGAGAGGCGAGCTCTCCAGTGGAAAGCCAAAGCTGGGAGCCTTGGCCAGAAGTGAGTGAAGAGGGAAGTGAAGGGAGAGATGAGCGGGGAGAGCAGAAGGCTTAAGAGAGAAGAGAAAGGTACCTCGGATCATCTGAGAGTGCCTGGCTGGAGTTGTGCAAACCCGTGACAATTGAGGAGCGACATTTTTAGGGCAAATGGACCCACAGTTTACTGAGGCCCAGTCATCACCCTGAAGGTGC
>PVHP010013426.1:0-24915 GCA_004024765.1 Zapus hudsonius | reverse complement strand
CCATGCCAGCAAGACAAGCCCGAGGCGCCCCTCGGGTGTGTCTGGCTGGAGAGAGATACCTAGAGGTGACGAGAGTGCGTCTTTCTCGAAACCTGGGGTCAGCCCAAAGGGTGAGAGGGCAAAGCCTGGCATGCCAGCACAGCTTAGAGACAGAGGCAGGAGCCGAGATCAGGCTAGCCCGAGAGAGAGAGGGACACTGTCCAAGAGCAAGGAGAAGGGGAGGCATATAGATGCCTGAGAGGGAGAGAGAGAATGAAGACCTGAAGAACAAAGCCGAAACGTGGTGGGTGTGGGAGCTGGCAAGCAGACGGATGATCCGAGGCGAGGCTTTCAGAGGGTCGACGGCAGCTCAGTGGTCATGTGGTCCAGGAAGGGGGTCTGGTCACCCAAAGGGGCAATCCGGGGTGATCCCTTCCCGGGTTTAGGCACCAGATGTTAGAATGGAAATGACCACAAGAGACCACTCTGAAAGGAAAGGTTTTAATAGGAGGAAAAGCGAGCTGCCGGGCTATTTTCACCAAAGGTGGCGAAAAAGCACATGAGGCAGGTTTAGATCAGGGCTTTTAAGGGGAAAATGTTCAGGTTGGGGTCCAGGTGGTCACATGAGGTTGGGTGGAGGACTCAGGTGGTCACATGCTCTCAGGATCAGGAGGGATCGGGAAGGATAGTCCCTCGGGCCAGGTGTGGCTCTTGTTTAGGGGGGAAGTCTTTATCTTTGACTCTTGTTGATACTTCTCTTGAGGCTGGTTGGGGAAGAGGATCAGGGTGTAGCCTGAATTCTGACCTTACACTAACTATATTTTCAATACTAAAAACAACCACAACCACCACAACAACAATACCAACAACAGGAAAGCTGGGGAGATGGTTTAGTGGATAAAATACTTACTGTGAAACCCTCAGTGCCGGAATTCAGAGCCCTAGACCCCATGCAAAGGCAGAAAACACAGGTGGGCTTCTTTAATCCCAGTGCTCCTGCATGGAGAAGGGTGGCAAAGACAGGAGAATTTCCTAGAAGCTTGGCAACAGAGTGGTGAACTAGAGACCCTCAAAGAAGGTAGAAAGTGAGGACATAGCTGAAAATTGTCCTCTGACCTCTACCTATGAACCATGGCATATGTACATCTGTACAAACCCACACAAACACAAAACCAAACAAATAAACAAAATACAAATGTCTGCTTTCAATCAAGATGAAATAGCAAAGAGATTTGATTTACATTCTGTCCTGAAAACCAAAAGGTTCAACCCATGTGAGACAACAGTTTTCAAGACATTGAGCTAAGAAATACAGTGTTTTCCAAGGAAAAGGAGCAGACCCAGATGAGTCATAGCAGATCCTGGGTTCCAGGCTTCAATGCAGGGCAAGGAATGGAGCTCAGTGAATTCCTTGGGTTGAGGAGACAAAGCCTCGAGTCCAGGAGAGTAGAGTAACTCCAGGTTTTGTACTGAGAAGGAGCTCTGGAGATCTGCAGAGCACAGCCCTTCCTTAGTCAGAAGAGACCTTCCCACTGTACTCAACTAAACAAGCTACTCAAGGAAGAAAGTTCCAGTCAGGACTGGAAGCAGTAGTGCTTGACAACCACACTCGGCCAAGAGTAGTGCCAGTTTTTACCTCGCAACCAAGCAGGCCACAACAAGGTCCTTCTTAAGTTTTAACATATAACTCAATTTAGATTGAGCACTGCTTCAGCCCTATCTGAAATATTAAGACCTAAAATAGTCAAACTGTTTATAGTAACTGACTTCCATTCTAGAACAAAACTAAGAATATTTATAGTAATATAGTAATACCTACTACCCACACAGGCAACACAATATAACATCAACATTAGTCTTAATGATCTACATAATATATAGCATTAAAATTAAAATTATTATAATTACCTAAACTCGACAGACTTTAAAGCAATATATAGATTACTTACTAGCATTAAATACTGTGGGGAGGTAGGTTTTTACATAAGTCTATAAAACTGTCGGTTTATTTTTCAGACTGTCCGAGTTTCGTTTCAGGTATCAGGACAAACACAGTTGAAATGGATTGATTATTTTGCTTCCTGTCTCCCCCTCCTCCTGAATCACGTGGGTTCAGTGGAGCACCATTACAGTGAACATTAGCTCATCAGATATCTAATTCTAGATCCTTTCTCTAAGCTGGTATGTGATTCTGGCTTCTGTAAATAAAAGAACTGGGCTCTTTCACTAAATGCTTTGCTTACTCAGATTACATAAGGAATAATTCCAATCTGTTTTCTTCTACTTTGCATGAAGCTGTTCTACCATATGTAAACACTGATTACCTGTATCTTCACACAATCTTTTAATGTTGTTTGGGAATGAATAACAAATGGAACACATCATTTCTTTGAATTTGGGCCATGAACTAGGTTCTTCCAATTATAAAAATAATGAGGTAATATTATGAAACTTACTTGAATATAGATCCATATTTAAAATTGAGTTTTGTAATGTAAAATGTTTTATCTCATATTTGAACAGCTTTTATAATTCTAGAAATCATCTGTCTACCTACCTACCATCAGACTTCCAATTACTACTTCCCATACCTACAGATTCAAACAACTTCAATTGGAAAATTTTTAAAGTTGTGTCTGTACTGAGCAACCATAGACTTTTTGACGTGTGTATAAAGTGGTAGATGTGTATGTGACATGTACACTCATGTGAGTGAGTACACACACGTGCTATGCCATGCACACCATTTCTTGCCTTCCACTTCATTTGATGCAGGAACTCTCATGCTCATTGTTCACCGCTGCATTTGACAGACCAGCTGGCTCATGAGCTTGAGTAAGGTTTCCTATCACTGCCTCCCTCTTTGACACCTCTTGGTCAAAGTGTTCTGGGATTACAGAAACCTGAACAGTTTTTGGCTTTCACTTTTGGGTCTTGGAATTCCCAATGCAGGTAGTCAGGCTTGAACAGTGGGTGCTTTTTCCACTGAGTCATCTCTCTTGCCCACAGACATTTTTTTTTTCTTACAAACGAACAAAATAACAGAACTATAGAGGTTTGAATCAGATGCCCCCCATAAACTTGTGTGTTCTGAATGCTTGGTCCCCAGCTAGTGGCAATTTGGAAGGTGGAGCCTTGTTGGAGGAAGGATGTTGTTTTGAGTGGGTTTAGGATTCATTTAGTCAGGTCCTCCCTCGCCAGAGTTTGGCTCACTCTCCTGCTGCTGTTTTCCATCTGCTGTTTCAGTGATGTCCAGCCTCTGTTCATGCCATGCTTTCTCCTGCCATCATGAAGCATGGAGATTGTAAGCCAAAGTGAAAACTTTCCTCATACTAGCTGCTTTGGTCAAGTGCTTTGTCCCAGCAATGAGAAGGTAAGTGCAACAACAACTACTACTTATATAGTATTGGGTACTAAAAGTTACCCATAGATGACTTCAAGAACACAATACAATGTACACATGGTATGTGCTTGGTATAAAAGGGATGTGCATATCCAACCATGGGATCTGAGACTCATTTCTCTGCCCACAAAGCAAGGGATGATTCTGTGAGTTTTCAATGATAACAGTGATATCTTCTTTCTTATTTCTTTTCCAGGTTTAATTATACCAGGTGTCTTCAGCTGTTGTGTCTCATTGTTGATTCTCTCTGTCTCCTTCAGCTTTATTTCCACCTTTATTTTCTTCATAAAACATGATCCTTAATAATGAGAGCTTGCTAATGTGTTCTCAGAATGAAGCACACAGTATTTCAGAGGCATGTCATTTAATGAGTGAAATACCGCAGCACAGAAATATCCACCAGTGTGCACAGAGCATAAAAGTATGCTGCTATGGAGAGAATGGAATGCCACAGAAGAGTTTTTGTAGCTATATTTTGTGGTTTGGATTTCTCTTTTGCCACTAACATAGGACAAATGATTTAATGTTGGATCTTTGTCTTCTATTTGTAGAAGAAACCCAATATCAAACCTGTTTATGTTGTAAGATGAGAGTTGTTGATATATAATGTTGGTAACGAATTATATTCTTAATAACTCTGAAAACAACCTGAGTCCTTAAGCACTTAAAATGGGATTAATCACTGACCTGAACCAACACGATTCATTTGTTTAGCTCCACACCAAGAATGTCAGTGGAGCATGAAAAAGAATATTATAGTTAGGTATAGATGAAAAAAGTGCCACCTCAATATTCTTCATAGCCAAACATAAGGTGTTGTATGCTTGTCTCAGCATTGGTATCAAGTTCTAGAGGAATTGCAAGACTCAAAGAACAATTTTATTGTTTGAGTAACCTCCATTGTCAAAGGAGTGACTCACCGATATCTAAAGCTTCCATATATTCAGGAAATAGCCTAGAGATATTTCTTGAGGTTTTTGTGGGTTACCTTCTGAACAGGGATGCCTTTGAGTGTGAAAGGAGGAATTCTAGTTATTCTGGATAACAGGTGTAAACTAGGAATATCTTGGGCAATCGGAAATGTACTGTTAACTATGAAATTATAGAATTTGAGATATTGCCATACATATAAGCTAACGAGTTAGCCTATCATATAATATGTATGTGTATACATAAATGCATACATCTACATATATACAAATCAATACTAATGGAAACACAAAACTGTGAGGGAACCAGGGAATAGGCTTCTTTTCCCTCTCAGAACACTTGTCTTGGTTTCCTATGCCAAAATTCCCTGCCAGGCACACCTGCACAGGTACCACAAGAAGGGAGCACCACATTGTGAAACTCAGAACTCACAGAGGACAGGCAGCTGGCACATCTTCCCATCCTCTTTCTGGGGGTGTGCTGGAGGAATAAAAAAGACAGGGGATGTAGATAAACAGATATAGAGATTCTTTTGTTCTGTTGCATAAACTAATCTCTGGGAGAAGAAGGACCAATGTCTATTTCACTACCTCACTACTCTGGATGTAAACAAGTTGCTCCAGGGAAAGCTTCATGGAAGGTTCTATTTTGAGGGTTGTTTGATGACCTTCTTACCCAGCTTCCAGTGCTCTTTGCTCAAGACAATAACAATATTCATGGCAATTAATAACCATTGGCCCCTCAGTTGAATATCAACAGTGTTGCATGACTAACTTTTCAAAACCAACAACAGTTAATGTTCAGTCTAGAGTTTTCAGGGTAGACTAATGTTTTCCTAGACTTGTTGGCCTATGTGAGGCCCAATGTATATGTTCTTATTTGAATCTCACTTCAAATGAAAACAGTTGAATTTTCTATCAACCTCTGGGATAGGAAATATAAGCATAAGCCTATAATAGTAGTAACCTATGGAACTCTGACTTGAATTAGCTTGAGAAAAGAAAAAAAAGAATTTATTATAAAACCACTGGGTATCTCAGAGAAAAATCCCAGGAAAAGAAGAATTCTTACATCATTCTTCTTGTTCTCTTTGTGCTGCATTCCTTCTCCCTGTGGACCAACTTCCTACACTTCTCAGTCACTAGAGTTTAATATGTAAAGTGTAGGATACTTGTGTTTCAAAGTCCTAACATATATTTCTATGGATATTTCTCTATGTCTTATTAAGTTTTTTGTTATAAGAAAACACACACTTTAAACCAAATTACCTTGAGGCAAGCATGTAAGGCAAAAGGGGAGACCCTGCTTATCTTGGCAGAGTGATGGATTTGCAAAAAAGCAGGATCCCACCCTGAGTTATCAACTGGGACTAAGTAGGCTTTTTGCCCCCAGGAAGTAGAATCTTGTTCATCTTCTTCCTCTACAGCTATAGATGCCTGTGGTGCTATTTAGCCATAGTTCATCAATACCAAGCAGTTTTGACAACCAACACACCCTCACCTGTGTGCCTGGTACACCAAACTTAATATATCTTTATAAATTTTCAGCTTCAGCCCTGGCAAGAACTATTCCAGTCTTATATCAATGTCTCCTTTAGAATTTCTGTGTCAGTGGGAGACTCAAGGGCTAACTTTTAGATCTGAACAAGAGCTTTAACATGGCATTTCTATTGTCACAGGGTTGAGAGCCTACAATGCCTTTTTGGTCTCTGATGGGCTTAGTATTCCCCCAAGCCAGTGGCTCAAGTCTCAAGTTATTTTGTCTTACAATTAGTAAAGAATTAAAAAACACAGACAGGAAGGAGGGTCAATTATTAAAGATTTATTTTAAAAGAGTAGAAATAGGAGAAGAAAAAGATAATCTCTCAAATTGAGGAGGTTACCCATTCCCCCATCATCTGTGAGTGGTCCCCAGAAAGAGAATCTGATAAATCTACCTGTCAGTTTGGATTGGGACTTTTTGTAAGTCAGGCATCCAATTAGGATGAAACTAATTGCCAAGTTCAAATGTATATGCAGACTTTTATTGGTTGGTGGACCCAGGAGGAGAGCACAGACTCAGAAAGAGCCTCCCAAGGAGGGTTTATGGTTGAGGGGTTGGAGGTAGAGGAAGGGACAAGCCCAGCATCATTGGTATGGGAGACATTACTGGGGTTTCTCCATTTTCTACTACCTCCTTTTGCAATAGTGATAGAGGTTTTAGCAAGTCATGTGGCAGCCTTTGGAACCAGATTTAGCCGTTGACTAGATTTTTGCTAGTGGAATATGAATGGCACCTATGTGTGGAACTTCTCGATTCAACAAATTTTTTTTGAGGAAGAGTTTCACTCTGACCCAGTCTAACTTGGAACTAACTCTATCGTCCCAAGCTGGCCTCAAACTCACAGCAATCCTCCTACCTCTGCCTCCTGAAAGCTGGGAGCAAAGGCATGGGCCACCATACCCAGCTCTGTACCAAACCTCTAAAGGAAGTGAGAACGTGCTCTCCCTTCACTTACCTTATCCTGACTAGGATGAAGACATTATTGTGGGAGCTGGTATGGACATCATGATTCCAGAGATGGAGACCACTTTGCGAGTTGAGAATAAGAGAAAAGGAGCCTTATGGCACAGAATCATAAAGCCTATGATGTTCCACCAGAGAAGCATGCTGGAACCTACCATTTCTGCCCTTATTTTATGCATCCAAATGACTAATGCAGCATTTTAGAACAGAGGTGTTTCCTCTCAGCACATGATTTAAAATTTTTTTTTATTCATTTTTCAAGTAGAGAGATACAGAGAGAGATAGAGATAGAGAGTGAAAGAGAGAACACCAGGGCCACCACCTTGTGGGTCTGGCATATGTGGGTACTGGGGAATTGAACCTGGGGCCTTAGGCACTGGAGGCAAGTGCCTTAATCGCTGAGCCATCTCTCCAGCCTCAGCACATAATTTTTGAGCATGTTTCTTCACTTCTCTGCATCTCATTTTCCTTAAGTGTGAAGTGCTAGGTGCTAAGGTCATTCACAGGAATAGCCTTGCATCATAATACTGAAAAAGAGGTCATAACCATATATTTTCCTGAATACTTCCCTATTTTTCCATGCCCCAGTTATTTAGATAATGGGAAGTTTTATGCATTCATGTCCTTGTGTAAGAACTCATGAAAAACTCAATGTCTCATTAGGAGAAATGACTTATAGTTGCTTACCGTGTGACGAATATCTAAAAAGAATTCCATCTTTAGGAAAGTGGAATTACGGTGGAGAGAGCAATGGGTGGATGCATTTCTGTCATCCACACATGCATCCTCACTGGAAGGAAAATTCCCTAACTCCTGACTTCACAAATGTTGCTGTAGGAGTGGAGTAGTAATGATCTTCCCTGGTAACAAATGCCTTGTAATTCAGAGCATCTTGATGCAAATGATGAAGTTGACAGTACTCTGTGCTTGCCAAAGCGTTCAGTACAAGGCAGACCCCTGCCCAATGTGGGTGAGACACAATGAATAAAATATGACCCCGACTGAGAAGGGGCCCATAATCCAGGGCAGAAAATAGACACATGCATAAATAATTCTAATTCAAGACAGACCCTGCTATGTGTTTTAACAGAGATACAAAGTAAATGCTAGGAGAGCAGAGGGAAAGGTTACAGCCCCCAAGGGTTGTAAATGCAGGTTTCTGTGGAAAAGCGAGAACTTTTCAGACCATGGCTCATACCTGGTCACTTAACTTCTTTTAACTTTAATCATCTGCTTAGAAAGTTGAATATAGGAAAAAAATGAAAAAAAAATGCAGGAAATTTATTCTGTGGGTGCATGTAGGAGATGATATTGATATTTACCCTGTAGAACATTGCATGGAGTTGCCTCTATGAAGTGCATAGAGATTTTAGATCTTTGCCTCTATGGCTTTTAACTTATGGCCTGGCATGGTTTTATATTTTTAAGTCTGAACATACCTTCCAGGTTTGGAAATCTCCTTCTTGGGAGTTTTAAATAATATGGTAACCAAAATAGGAAAATGAGAGCTTCATTTTATCATATTGAACTATATGAAACCATTGTCTTTAAGATCAATACCAGTCAAATATTGGCAATTTCAT
Source organism: Zapus hudsonius (assembly GCA_004024765.1). Classification (NCBI taxonomy): domain Eukaryota; kingdom Metazoa; phylum Chordata; class Mammalia; order Rodentia; family Dipodidae; genus Zapus; species Zapus hudsonius. The sequence continues at coordinate 16,515 of PVHP010013426.1, read as the reverse complement.
TAATTTCAGTGTTTATATACATAGACACATTAGGCAGGCATTATTTGGTTTTACAGCATAGGATGATGTGGTAAGAATGAGATTTTCAATGGCTAACTATGAAGTTTAGAACATGCATTGCAATCGGAGTTCTAAAACAGTGGTCTTGGTGAGAGAAGATAACTCCGGAATGGGGGGGGGATTTCCCCTACTAGAGCAGATAGCACATCTCTGGTAATGTCTGATGAGCTTTGAGGAGGCAACCAAAGCAGGGTTATTAAGAGAACAAGTGAGGGTGTAGGCGCAGAGAGGAAAGGGAGGATATATGGGGTGTCTCAAATGCACCAATATATTTGTACTTTGGATGTGGGCATAGGGACAGGGAAAAACAAGCAAATGAACAAAAAGATGGCTGTAACAGTGCAGGGTAGGTAGGAAACATGCCAGGAAAATGAAAAGAATCATCACATAATGCCAATAATTTGCTCTCCATGAGTGAGGCCTTCACACTTTCTTCATTGGTAGGCAAGGGAAATTTGCAGCCTTGAAATGTTATTTTTGAGAGACTTTGAAGAGATGAGAATACAATATTCCTGGGGGTGACTTCTACATGTACAGTGTTCCTGGGTGTGCCCACTTCTCTCCCACTCATGACCAGTTATGAGGAAATTTCTGGCCTTCAGTGTCTTTCCCAGTTACATATTGCATGGCAAGAGTAGCCATGCTGAACATTTTCATCCTTTTAAAACTCAGTTCTGGAAAAAAATATCTGGAGGAGTTATTATTGTAGATTTCAAAGTTTGTTTTTATGGGAGGAAATTAGTAAGTACAAGATATTTTGATAACAATTTAATTTTTCCTCTGGCATCCACACACATGTGCACACACATGCATGCACACCCATACACACATATGCTCACAAAGGTGCCCACACCCATATGAATATACACACTCATACATCATACACATCCATACACAACAGAAAGAAGTTGTATTCAAAAATATTTATGAAATATTGAATTGAACACATTTTAATTTTAATTTAATTTTAAATTTAATTTAATTTTAATTTTAATCAATTAAAAATCATTTATTTATCTGGTTCTTTGTATGTATGGGGGATGGAAATACATGCCATAGTGCATGTGGAGACCAGGGGAAAACTTCAAGGTGTCTGCTCCACTTTTTCTGAGACAGGATCTCTTGCTGCTGTGAGTAAAATGCCAGACAATAAACTAACTTCAGACTATCTGGCTCATGAGCTTCTGCTTTACTGATTTTGCCTTCCACTATTGTAGGTGAGAGAGGCTCACAGATGCTTGAGTCACTTTGCATCTGTCCAGTAGGCTTAGCAAACTGGCCCCTTTAACCATTGACCAATCTCTCCAGCCAAGTTGTTATTTTCTTAAACACTGTTCCTTTTAGAAATTTTACAAAGCCCACCGGGAATCTCTAAAATTAAGCAAGAATATGAAATGTTCCCTGAATGCTAGTGAACCTTTTTCTTAATGAGCATTTAATAGGTTTAGTGTTTGATGACAAACACTTAAGTAAATGTTGAAGTAAGATTGTTTATCTAATACACTTACTAGCCTCTTAATTAGAGCTCTTTTCTTATTGTTAAATAAGTTGGGGGAATTGTAGCAGAAATCCATTAAAAACTTTCCACTAAATATATACAGTATTGTGCTACTAAAAAAAATCCTAAGGAAAAAAAGGTAAAAGATTATTGTGCGTTACTAACAATGCTAATTTAGAGTGGGGTGTGTGACATTTTTATCTGTTTTATTTCATTTCCAAGTACTCAAGTACTATCTAGGGACACTCCTTGGATAGAAATAAAAAAATAAGGGGAAAAATAAAGACAAAGAACAATGAAAGTGAAAACAAGAGTGTAGGGCATAGCTTGAAGTTGGTTTTCTTATATAGTTTTTAAATTTTGTTTTTTTTCTATGACTGAAGATATTGTAATTCTTACTTGGATTCTTGAGAGGTATATTGAAGCTATTAGCAGGCACTATCAGGTAGTGGAAAGGACAAGGATGTGGAGAGTTAGAGGATATCCTATTCAATAACAAAGAAACATGTATATATTAAGAGTTACATATTTTCAAATGCATTATACTCTTCCAATTATTTCTTCTCAACTCTAGCAATGATTAAAATTAATTTCCCACATATAATGGGTGTTTTTAAGCAGATCCAAAACAAAAAAGAAGAAATGTCAATCTGGCAACTTGTCTATTAGCAGCAGGCAAAAGTCACAGAGCAAAGCATGTGCCAGTTGCCTTAGCCAGCATGCTGCCAAATTCTGGTGCTCCTTAGGAACAACAAACTTAATGCAGTTCCCAAAGCTCAGCCCAGTTGTGGCTCCTTCTCTCTGAGTTCACAAGGGACCTGCAACAGGGGAGCCGACTAGTCACAGTTCCCAATGTGTTTCAAAGTTCATTGCTCTACTCTGGGAAGTGAGCTTCTGGGAGGGGAGCATGACCTGATGGGTTCAAGGCACTAGAGTGCCACCATTGAAGGGATTCAATTGATCCTTGCATTTTATCCTCAGACCTGGGGGGTTTCCAGGACACCTGCTACCAAAATCCCTACCTGGTGGATAGCCTCAGATGTAGACATGTGACCAGGGAACTCCCTGGTGATGTCCAGAATTCCAGCCCTGCATCTCAGACTTGACACAGGCCCCTCCAGTTGGTTAAGATTCATGATTTTTCTATCTCAAACCTGAAATCAGGCTATTGGTACTGTGCTAACCCTCTGAAATTTTATCTCTTTTTGGAATGTTATGGCACCTCCAGAATCTACATATCAACCACTCAGACCTTTATTTATAGTGCCCTTTAGTATAGGTGCTTTAAAGTCCTCAAAATCAGGGTTGAAGAGATGGCTTAGCAGTTAGCCTGCAAAATCTAATTGCTCAGGTTCAAATTCCCACTTAAAGTCAGATGCACACAGTGGCACATGTGTCTGGAGTTTCCTAAGGTGTGCTCATTCTCTTTCTAACTTTTCTTGAAAATAAATAGAAATAGTTTTAATATCTTTATTATGAATAAGTATATACATTTTATGAGCAAATCTTGTGAATGTGTTCCCATTTCCCTCCTCTCTGAACGCTACCCACTGGGGTACTTCCTCTGTCCATAGCTTAGGGGGATACAAACTGCACCAGAGGTAGCCAGTTATTCATTCTCTTTTTTTTCTTCTCCCTTGTGTATTGTTGCAATGTCTCTGGATATTCTCCCCCACCACGACTCTTACATTCTCTCCTACCTCTCTTCAGCTCAGTTCCCTGAGTCATAGGGGGTGAGTTTTGAGTCAGCTTTGTTGATGAGATCTTAAGTGTCTGTGGACTTTTGCCCTATGTTGTGTTGGGTATCATTGGTGTCTGTCTCCATTGACCTTTCATGGGTTATCAGACTTGCTGTGGTGATTGGTCTCATGTTTGTCTCATCACTTTCTCGTGGTTTCATTTGGGCCCTGTGTGAAGTCTAGGTGTGGTTTGTCTCCTGTCAGAATGTCAGCCATCATCCAATGTCTTGTTGGTAGAATTGAGTTGTCCCTGGCTCTCCCAATACCTTCTGAAAAATGCAAATAGAATCTCCATTGGAGAGTGAGAGCAATGTACATTAAATGAGATAACATTGCTATTTTTGTTAGCTCCTAATGAGTGTAGCCTCTCTGTAGCTCTCTTGTGGTGGGAATTTCCTCTAGGAGCCTGAGATCTTGGTCCCCGTAGGATTATGTCATGGATCCTAGTTTCAGTTAAGGGTTCCTTGTCACTAAGTGGATCTCTTAACCAATCAGTAAGCTGTTGATTACCCTCCTTGGTTTCATGCCACTATTGCACAGATGAGCATTTCTTGACTTGTTGATCTCTTCCATAATGCCATGTGTTCAGCATTCTTGTGACAGCTGTCTATATTGTATTCAGTGGTCTCTAATTTCTCCAAATATCATTGACCAATTTCCCCTGGCAGCTCATGCAATACCTTCCGGTGATACACATGCTACCATCTGGGAGCTGGTTACCATTCTGGATCTAGAATGATCTGTTGGTGTTGTTTGATGACACTCTGATTTCTTCAGCAATAGGGTCTTACCTTAGGCCTGGGACAGGTATCCAAGAGCTTTGACAGAAGTCTGTCACATTTTGTGGACCACATTGGTCTCTTTGATCAACACTGCAGTGTGGGAAGGAACCAGTAAGTGGGACAGGGAGATGCAGGCCTGAGCAATTATTCTTGAGTTTATGCTTCCTCCCATGGCCCCTTTTACCAGGTGGTGCCCTCAGCCTCCTCAGTAGCTTACTGTATAAACACTAGGGTTTTATGGTTTGATTCATTAATAGTTTAGTTTACTGTATGAATCCCCCTCCCTCGCATTCCACCCACCACTCCCATTGCCCCCTACCCTCCCATCCCCCAAATTCATTCTGTAATAGAATTCAGCATTCTATTATTATTTAGCCTTTTCCCCCATCAGTTTAGTCTACCATGGATCACACTTAGGTGCATAAGTAGAGAATTACATTACCTTGTTAATAACATAATTTCCTCATCACTTCTCTGAGTCATGGTCATATGAAAACTGCTGAGCTAGAAATCAGATTGGATGAATGGACATTTTCTAAGTGATGATGCATTCTACTGTCCCCTTCTCCTGCCCCAATTTCCCTAGATATTACTTTTAAAATATGTAATTGTCAGCAAGAAAGCATACTAGTAAATAAATATGCTATTTTGATTTAGTTCAATGGCCTATCAAAATTTTGTGAAATGATGATATAAAGGGTGGTACAAAATGTAGAACTAGAACAGCAGTGTTTTCTGTCTCCAGGGAGCAAAGCCAAGTGGCTTTTGATCAGAGGTAAGAGAACACAGGTGTAAGAAGGAGATCCAGGAAGGAATTGAAGAAGAAGAAGAGGAGGAGGAAGAAGAAGAAGAAGAAGAAGAAGAAGAAGAAGAAGAAGAAGAAGAAGAAGAAGAAGAAGAAGAACAAGAAGAAGAACAAGAAGAAGAACAAGAAGAAGAACAAGAAGAACAAAAAGAAGTACAAGAAGAACAAGAAGAAGAACAAGAACAAGAAGAAGAACAAGAACAAGAAGAACAAGAACAAGAAAAAGAAGAGGAGGAGGAGGAATAGGAGGAGGAAGAAGAGGAGGAGGAAGAGGAGGAAGAAAGGAAGAGGAAGAAGAAGAGGAGGAAGAGGAGGAGGACGAGGGAGTGGAGGAAGAGGAGAAGGAAGAGGAGGATGAGGGGGAAGAGGAAGAAGAGGAGGAGGAAAAAGAAGAGGAGAAGGAAGACAAAGAAGAGGGGAGAAGAGGAGGTTGAGGAGAGTTGGGTAAGAGGAAAGCCTGGTGTTCTGCTGAAGTTCTCTACTGGCTTGCCATCTTGGAGGATGGGACCATCACAGGGCTATCCCTCCAGGAGCAGAGGGTTACTAGAGTGCTTTCTGTTAGGGTTAACATCCCCTGGCAGCCTCTCCACTTTTTAGCGCCTGGCAGGTACTTCTTTGGCTAGCCATGGGGCTTGGTCCGTCCCTCCATGATCCACATGTGCTCCAGCCAGGATATCTTTCTAGGCTAGACAAAAGGTCCAGCTTTACCTGTCCTGACTCCAAACAACTGCCTGGACCTTTTACAGATCTTAAAGTTGTTTTACATCTTGCTATAGAAATACCGAAAACAAAGTCTTGCATCTTTGTGTCTGAATTCTGCTGATGTAAATTTGGAAAAATTACAAAACCATTTCAGGCCCATTTTCTGCTTTTAGTAAATGACAGTAATAGTAAAACCCTTTCATAGGGTTGTAGTGAGAAGTAAATGGGATACTGTCATAGTCAGCCACATGCTGCTGGGATGAATCTCCAAACCAGGCACAATTTTGGGAAGTTCCAAAAAATGAAGGAAAAGGTTGGCTCCCTTTCACAGAAGCAAGCAGAGAGAGAAACCCACCACCACAGAAGCAAGCACACTGTAACACTGTAACTCACAAAATGGCAGAATTGCCAGACTGGGTTTCCGGCTTTTCTTTTGCATATCTTTCCCTAGTATTTTGCATCCAATTTGAAATACCTCAGGGCTAGACCCCAGGAGACCAGGCCAAAGTGACACCTCCTCCAGCCAGAAGCCTGGAGACAATTAACAATTTTAATAAACCATTGATTCTATTGGGGGACATCTATTCAAATTACTATAGATACTATATGTGAAAACTTGACACATTATGAGCTTTTCATAATTATTTTTCTCTGGCTCAACATCTTATAAACTCTGCTACTATAGGTATAGTTTCTTCATGAAATGTGGGCAGGGAGAGATAAAAGTAAAATCCACATTTAGAATTGTTTGAAGAGGAACTTAAAAAATAGAAAGCATTTCAAATGAAATTGCCATCATACCAAATGTTAAAAATATTCCATAAGTTTATTCCATTCATTGATGTCTATAACTGTATCCCTGATTTGTGAGGGGAAGTGGAATAGAGCCTATTTCCTCTAGATACCCAAGAGGAAGAAAGACTTCCTTCCAGAGCCACTGTCTCCTGCACAATGTTCACTATTGACTTGTAACCTCTGTGTTGGCTCCATATAGGAGGCTGTTCTCTACCTAAGCAAGGGATTTGGTGGAGGCAGAGGCAGTGTTTGATTTGTCCTTTGTGGAGGCCCCTAAATGTCTGTGAACTGGGGTGACTGTTGGTCCCTGAAATCCACCTACTACACCCTTTATGTGAGGCTTTGGCCTTTGTGAAACCACACAGGTGCTGGGGATGATGAACACTTTTGCTGCCTTCACTCAGATCCATCCATTCCTTCTGCCAGTACTGACTGAGCATCTGATGTTTGAGGTCTGGCACCAGAAAGCCAAGGATACTCTGTCCACAGCAGAGCAGCATGTCTCCTTGGCAGACATGGAAAATCATTCCAGCTCTTTGTTGGCATTGGTGGTAAAGGATCTGTGGTGATGGACCCAGAGAACCCAGCAGTGCTCATTGTCATGAGGGAAGGAAGTCAAAGCCAACAAGAGGAATGGATCATATAGAAAGCACCCCCCCCCTTGCCGCTTTGGGCTAGTTGGATTTTTACAAAGTTGCTTAAATAGTAGCTAAGGCATGAAAGACATGCAATTGCCTGGAAGTATGTGCTCCTCTTTTCAAATTACATAGCTTCTGTGATTAATAAAATATAAAATCAATGAAAAACTTGGCTGAAAAGAATTAATTAGTAATCAGAGAGATAGACACAAGAGAGACAGACAGAGAGAATGTTTCTGTGCCAGGGCCTCTAGCCACTGCAAACAAACTCCAGATACATACACCACTTTGCGCATCTGACTTTATGTGGATACTGGGGACTCGAACCCTGATTGTTAGGCTTTGCATTCAAGTGCCTTAACTCCTGAGCCATCTTTCCAGCCCCTGCAATTCCTTCTGGTAACTCTCTAATGTCTCCTCAATGCACAGAAACATTTGTTAGATATATTTTTGAGGTGATATATGCCCTCATCTCCAACCTCAAGTTGTTTCTTCCTTTTAAAGATAAATTCATTCTCTCTCTCTCTGCTTGAAAATGGTATCTACATTGCTAGCTTGGCATCAAGGAATGGGGTGGTGATGGGGTTGATGGGAGAGAACATGTTTCTACTTCAAGTTAAAATATTTAAAAAATATTTGGATGTCAAATCTTAGCTGCCAAATTCTTGGTTCAACTTTCTTTTTATTTTCATTAAAATTTAAGCCTTTTTCTCAATACACAAAGCATAACATACAGTGCTAGTGCTTTGCACTATTGGCCCATGCTTTAGGATTAAAACAGAATGTATTTTAGGCATGCAATTGTCTGAAGGAAAAAAAATGGTCAAGTTTAGTTTCTGGAAAGAAAATTTTGAATGTTTTTGGTGAGGGGGGATGGTGAAGGATGGGAACGAAGACCACTTTCTGAGTAAAATGAGACTGTCGGATGAATTTGGATAGTTGCATCCATGTCTCCTAGCTGTAGGCAGACTGCTACATGTTTTAGAGCCAGGGATGACACAATCTGTTAAACATAAGTAGAAATCAATTTTAAGCTCAAAATGGTTTTTCCTGGTGGGGCATGTGTGAAAAGCTCTTTCCAAATTAAAAACGAATCTGTTTATAGCTAATGGAAGCATACTTTACTGAATAGACCCATAAAAAATACTGGTTCAGGTAAAGAATTTGTTTTCCATGCAGTATGTTTTTCCAAAACAAAAATAAAAACCAAATAAACTTCTATGGCTTAATTACCCTGAATAATACTGAAAACGTTATGCTGGTTAGTTACTTGGACAGAAATGAATGAGAATTCAAACACTTTTCCTGTCAGATTTGCATTTTTACTTTGGTAGAAAATAACCCAGTCAACCCTGGGTACATTTGTGCATAGGCTAGATTTTTTGTCCACATTACTGGAGTAGAGTCAAATTTCTGGTAGGCCTTGGCAACAAGGGTGTGGGATCCATAAACACACTTAACAACTTGAACTTAAAGCATATCACATAAAATATAGGAAGATGCATATATTTGAAACCCAACAGATTGCTCATAAGGCTTTGGTCCAAGTTCCTGGAACATTGGTGTCACTAGTTTTGAGTTCAGGCATAACTTCAGAAAGGCACTTTCTCATTTCCTTTCCACAACTATTCACTCAGAGAATTTTGAGTTAATGTTAAATAATTTGTAATTTTCAGCCACATGTAATTAATTTTCCACCTCATTACTGTTTACAAATGTTATCTCACATTGAGTAATGACTTTGGGCTGGTTTGTTTGCTGATGGGTCAGTGCAGTCAGAAGAAAAGCTGCAAATTTGTTAGTGTGAATTGTTGTTTAAAACATAAAAAAAATAAGAAGACAACCTGTTCTAAGGTATCTAATTATGACATTTTCAGACAAATTTAAAACAGCTTTTAACCAGGTATCTGTGCAAGAGACCATTTTTAAGGTTGTACAATAGGTGAAGAATTTCAAATGTGTGTGCATGGGTGCTGTTTATTACGACTTGATTTTTCTATAGGCAGATTTCTACTAGTAGTCAGAGTAATTATATATATTTATATCACTAGTTTAATAGAATCAAGCATGTTAGATTTTGAACAAAAATAAAGACAATTTTAAAAGTAGACATAGAATTATTTTTTCTAACTGACCATTTAAGAATGTCTAAGAAGAACATATCTCCAAATAAACAGAAGTGACTTAATGATGATGACTCTTTTTGAGAAAAGTGTCTCAAGGTGACTTGGTCATTGTGTGAAAACCACCGAGTGTCCTTAAAATAGACTCTACAGTGTAGCTTATGCATGAATGGTATAGCTTATAGCTCATTGAGCTGTAATGAATACAGCAACATAAAGGGAAATGAAACCATAAGGAAATTGACGTCTAGAGACATGCTAAATACAAGCGTGTGAGCTGCTGCCAGCTTCACAGGTATGCTGGGGAAGACATAAATTCTTTTAATAAATAGAAGCCATATGCTTTAAAAGAATGATTAAAAGTTCAGTATAGTAAACACATAGGCCAGTGACATAGTTATTTATTATAGTTATCTAGTATTATGCTCTGTGCATATTGGATGTGCCATTTTTTATGATTGGTAGCAAGGTACATTTGTTTACATCAGAACCATCACAAACACATCAATAATGCATCCTACTGTGATGTTATGAAAACAGGGATATCACTGAGCAGTGGGAAGTTTTCAGTTTCATTATAATCATATGGGATGTACCATCATGCACACGGTGGACCAAAATATCATTATTCAGGAAGGACTGCTATTTATTATACACGATTTATAGACATTGAATGTTATAGAATGCTCTGCACTTTATTGGCAAATATGTTCTTTTTACTACTTCTTAAGTCATGAGCTTTGCTACATGAGTAATGACAGCCATTTATAAAACTGATGGCATGAAAAAAACAGAACAAATTTTCCATTACTCAGGCAATTGCACATTCAGATTGTCAATGAATTATCTTTGTTTAATAAACACAGGTAAGCAATTTTCCAGCAACTTAATACAATGTTCCCTGCTCCCTTGGGTTGATTACTTCAGTTTCCCAACTCTTTTCATATTCAATATTTCAATCTGGTTTATCCTTCACAGCTACCTTCTCAGGAATATGTTGCAAGAATTACATCTTCTTTGTATGAAAAGTGAAGTTGTTAAATGAGTTAACCATGGCTAATATAAGTCAGACTTCTAAATGCTAAAATTGTTTTTTTTTGTAAAATTGCAACCTATTCATTCCATTTATGTAACAAGAGCAGCCATTATTCTTACTAATTCAAAAAGTACTCTTGGGACCAATGTTGCTGTTACTATGAGTATGAGCAAGATACAATTCAAAATAGAGCTTGTTGTGACTTAAGCCATCTGATAATTTGAATTTCAACAAGATTTTCAACAAGATTATAGCATTGTCATATGTTACTTTCTAATGATAAAACCATACTTGATTGTAAAGAGTTAACTTTATACTACACAGGAAGTGAAGACTCATGTTTATTCACAACAGTAAAAATCATTAATCATTAATTTGATCACCTAGGCTCTGACTTGTTTTCTGTAATGTATTCATTTTATTCCTATATCACATAAATCAAGAGAAGATATTCATTTCTTCAAGCCAGAATCATAAAATAAATGTGCTTCTGGGTTAAAGATGTTGAAAAGGTGTTTTGAAAATTTGCATATGGCTATTTTCCTTTAATTTTTTAATTTTTAAAAGACCTTTATTATGAATAAGTATATGCATTGTGTGGTAGTTTGAATAGATATCCCCCAATAGAATCAAAAGTTTATTAAAGTTTGTGAATGGTCTCCAGCTTTCTGGCTGTAGGAGGTCTCATTTTGGCCTGGCCTCCTGGGGTCTGGCCCTAAGGTGTTTCTAAATTGGATGTAAAATTCCAATGATACATATACAAAGAGCAGTCAGAGCTCAAGTTTGGCAGTCCTGCTGTTTTTGAGTTACAGTGTGCTTGCTTTCTTTGGAGGTGCTGGGTCTCAGTTTCTCTGATTGGATCTATAAAAGCTAGCCAGCCTTTTCCTACATTTTTTTGGAACTTGACCTGGATCTGTTTTTTTTTTTTTTTCAATAAATACTTTTCTCCCAAAATTTACCTGGTTTGGAGATTCAATCCAGTGGTGTGTAGTTGACTACAACACATTGTATGATCAAATCTTGTGAATGTGTCCTGGTTTCATCCTCTCTGTCCCCTACCCACTGAGGTACTTCTTTGATGTGCATGCTGGATCTGTCCATAGGGGGAAATGAACTGAACCAGAGGTAGCCAGTTTTTCTTTCTTTTTTTTCTTCCCCCTTTGTTCGTTACTGAGGGAGGCAATGTCTTGATATTCTCCCCCCACCATGGCTCTTACATTCTCTCCTCTCCTTCTTCAGCTCAGTTCCCTGAGTTATAGTGGGTGAGTTTTGAGTCAGCTTTGTTGATGAGATCTTAAATATCTCTTGATCTTTGCCCTGGGTTGTGTTGGGTATCATTGGTATCTGTCTCCATTGACCTTTCATGGGTTGTCAGACTTGCTGTGATGATTGGTCTCCTGTTTGTCTTGTCACTTTGTCTTGGGTTTCATTTGGACCCTGACTGAAGGCTAGGTGTGGTTTGTCTCCTGCCAGGATGTCAGCCATCATCCAAGGTCTTGTTGGTAGAATTGAGTTGTCCCTGGCTCTCTCAATGACTTTAAAAAAATACAAACAGAATCTCCATCAGAGAGTGAGATCAATATAGTTTAAATGAGACAACATTGCTATTTTTAGCTAGCTTATAATGGGTGTAGCCTATTTGTAGCTCTCCTGTAGTGGGAATTTTCCCTAGGAGCCAGAGATCTTGGTCCTCATATGATTATGCCATGGATCCCAGTTCCAGTTAAGGGTTCCTTGTCACTAAGTGGATCTCTTAGCCAATCAGTAAGCTGTTGATTACCCTCTTCGGTTTAATGCCAGTATTACACAGATGAGCATTTATTGACTTGCTGGTCTCTTCCATACAGCCGTGTGTTCAGCATTCTTGTGACAACTGTCTATATTGTATATCAGTGGTCTCTGCTTTCTTCAAATATCATTGACCAATTTCCCCTGGCAGCTCATGCAGCATGTTCAAGTGCTACACATGCTACCATCTGGGTGCTGGTTACTATGGGAGTTTAGGAGACAGATCCCACAAAATGTTGCCAAGCTCCTTTTTAACCCCTCCCCAGTCAGAGCTTTGCCTTGCCTCCTACATGATAAAAATGAGCATTATTGTTTCTTAAACATATATGTACTTCTTTCTGGTGCTTTTTCTTTTTTCTTTTTTTCCATTCCACACACCAGTGCCCTCATAGCACTTAGGGTTGTTTCTTCAGAGCGGGGTTTGTGACAGTTTCAGGCAAGCTCCATAGACCACCTCCCCTTGAGTGGGAGGTATCTAGCTAGAGCTCAAAACCTAGGCGCTAAAACTGATTGGTCATGTGTGAACCAACCACCAGTCTCCCTGCTCACCTGGGGCAAGAAATACTCACTGAACAGATAATTCTGTCTTTTCCTCATCCACATGGCCTAGAAGAAGGACCTCTGATTCTCTAGGGACAGGTAAGGTCTCCATAGCCCCCACCACAGTCTGTGGTGAGGGGCTGGATTTCTTTTCCACCTTAATCTTTCCTTCTCATGATTTTTCCTCTTCCTGTTTGTTTAGCTAAACAGCATAAATTCTGTTAAACTCTCCCCACATGTTCTCCGCACACTGGTGGCTGGAGAACTCCGTAACTCCCCATGTTCCCTCAAATAAAGTCTTCCACTATACCTTAATAGCTGGTTGTCTATGATTTTAATTCTTTAACTTTGTGGACAAGAATTTGGATACTCCTCAAATTTTGGGGTGCATTGGAATTTTTGCTGGGCATTATCATAATTCTATTCTCAGCTCATCCCACTACATAATTGGACCTACATTATGGCTGGGATTAAAATATTCCAGATCTTTTTATAACCTTTTATTACAATTTTTATAACTTTTGGGGAACAGAAAAGGAAAAAAGTTTTTTCCCCCTTCTCTGAAATCTAAATCCAGCCCCCTGTGCCTGGGGACAATGGGCAACAGAGAGCACCCCAGCCAGTTAGAGGTCTTCCCCCCAGGGGGTACCAAAAGCCTTTTGTCTGGAGAAAGACAAGCAGCTGGATAATCTGGTTTTTGCCTTTTTGCTGGGTAGTTTTGTTTTTGCGTTTTTTGCCTAAATAGAGAGTAAGAAAACTATTTTCTCTTCCAACTTGCCTGTCTTGCCCTGCCCTGAGCAGCAAATGGTCTACATATCTCAATGTATATCTTTGCTTTGAGGCCCCTCCCCCATGTTGAGCTGGCTGGTGACTGAGACCAGTCATGCAGCTTTTTGGCTGCTAACATCAAGGGGGCTAAAAGGACAAAGGCCTTCCTGCTCTGCCCTGCAGAGCATGTTCACTAACAGACCAGCAAAATAGGAACTTTAAAATTCTTGATAAAGAAGCTTATATTATACAGAGCTGAGGCAGGGGGATGACAGATATGTTTATTGGGCTAATAAAAAGATTCCCCCTTCTGTGTTATTCAAGGGCACTTTTCTGGTTTTAAAACTGTTCTGTTACTTCTACTAACCATGCTACAGACTTAATGGTTTTTCAGCCTACTTGGATCATTTTTGAAAATTCTACCAAGGGTGTTTTGCCAGATATATTCAAAGGTTTTAAAGATAACAAAAAATCATTCTCAGATATGGTAAATGTGTTAATTATAACTTATCTCAGGGATCATTATATTTTGCCTATACTCTTTTAAAATGTACATCATAAAATTATTAACAGGAGATATATCTATAGATTATAAAATCTATAAAAATGTGCTGATAATCATTATTAAAATATGGGTTGTCAGCTTTCTTAAAATTATATTCATAGAGGTGTTATATACAAAGAAATGTCTAATTCTTCTAATACTGAAGTATATGTTTTCTACCATTAGATAAAAAGTTAAGTCAATTTGTTATAATTTTTCTTAATTCTATTAAGGATAAGAAATTAAGTTCTATAGATAAATACTTGTGGATGCCAGTTTTTTTTTTCTATAAAAGCCAACTATATTGCTAGCTCTCAGTCATGGACTAAACAATAGAAAAGACAGATATTAATATGCTTAACTGGCTTTGACTGTAGGACAGAGCTCTTCTAAAGCCAAACCCCAGAAACAGATATATTTCCCAGTACATCCTCATAAACCAGATTGGCCAGTTGGTTAATGAAGAATGTATGGGAGATCATAACACAAGGAGATTTATATCTTCTTTATACTACTGAAGTCCACGATCATGTGGGTAAACTGAGTCAAAAAAGAGAAAGACATAAGGTTTTTTCATCTATTGCTCAATGGTTAGAGACATTAACTACTGTAAATGCTATATGATTTCTGCTTGCTTATAAATAAAAAAAGAGGGGGGAGAATACCCTAGAAAGTGTTTTACTTATAAGTCTGTGTTAAGGATCAGGCTGTTCAATGGTTAGAGGTACTTATCAATGGTTATACTTATTTGGCATTCTTGGGAAAAAGGATCTGCTCCTAAAAATTTGGTAAAAACTGCAATTAAAAAATTTATATACTAGATATAGTAATTTCCAGAGTTATTTGCATGGTCTCTTTTAAGAAAAAAATTAATTTTTGCTTCTGCCAAAAAGACTGGTTGCAACACTCTTTAGGAAAAGAATGACCACCAAAAGTCATTTTTAAGTACTAAATAATTCTTTGACCTAACTTTTTATAAAACAGAATACAACTATTCTTTTGCTGGTGAAACTATCTGAACTGACCACTGCTATCACTGGACCTGATAATTCCAGTTACAATTTTTGGCTTGGTGACTCCTAACTCTCTAGTCCTAGTTATATTAATTACTCTATGGTTTAAGGAAAAAGGATATTTAAACAGTTCAACCATTGGGCTTGCCTAGAATGTAGAGCTGTTCTTAAGGAAATCAGATGATTGACTTATTAAAAATACCTGATATCATTTTTTTCTCCCTTGTATGGTTACTTCCCTTTTCAATTCATGTCCCAACAGTGATGCTATATATTGGGGTTAAAAGGAAATTGCAAATTCTAGATGTGTTATGATGTGCTTAAAAAGAAGGAATTTCAGTGGAACTTTAATGAAGGAAAATAAAGAATGGCATTTTTAGAAGGGACATTGTTAAGGAAGGATTTCTCTCAAAAATAGAGAGAAATATAGGAAGGATTGCAGAGGGGGGCCGAGTAGTCTATAAGTGCTTTCTTTTTGCTAAAATTTGAATTGTTTGGCTGAAAAGAGACTATTTTTTTTTCATTCATTTTGTGATTTCTGTGACAGCATATGTCTTTCTAAACAGTAGACAGTTAAGATCAGATGCAGCTAATCCTAGGACGATTTGAACTTCAAAAAAATAAAAATAGATTTTCAGGGAGGAGAGCCATGGGCACCCCTTCCAAGACTTAAATGAATACTTCTTTTCAATCTCAAGAAATCACTACTCACTCTTGTCCCGAAGGGGTGATCATTTAGCTAATACTCATTTAAAGCATTTCCTTTCTTCACATATATATTCCTCTGTGGATTTTATGAGGATTATTGAGCTTTTGTTTATGCTTCTTGTTTCTCCATTTTAAAATAGGTTATAGGCTCCTTAGAGGAAAGTAGTTCAATAAATTTCTTTTCTAAATTGGAACATTTATAAGACATCTGTTGAAGTATTTTAGGAAAGGAAATGGTATATATATCTTTCCAAATATGTCCATTCACCTTCTTGCTAAAGAATTACTGGAAATCCATTAAGCCTGCAATGTAGACCTTGGGCTCTGAGCTACATTCAAGTTCTGGTTTTTCCTTTTACAACCTGAGCAATCTTTACCAAGTACATTACTTCTCTGAATCTTTACTTCACTAATCATTAATGAAAGCTAGGGATATTGTCATGGTTTGATACAGGTGTCCCCCACAAACAATTGAATGTGTTCTGATAGATCGATCCTCAGCTGATGGCAGTTTGGGTTTTACAACCTTGATGAAGCTGTGCTGTTGGGGGCGAGTTTATGGGGTTATAAGCCAGCTTCCCCTTGCCAGAGTTTAGGCATACCTTCCTGCCGCTGTTTGCAGTGCTGTGGCAGAGGTGATGTCCAGCCCTCTGCTCATGCCATCGTTTTCCCTGCCAGAATGAAGTCTTCCCTCGAGTCCATAAGCCAAATAAACCCATTCCTCTACAAGCCGCTTTTGTTTGGGTTCTTCCCGTGCAGCAACTAAGAAGCTGACCCCAACAGTTTTGGTACCAGGACGTGGGGTCATCTGTTGCTGCTAGAACCCTGATCTTGTGGCTTTGGTCTTCTGGAAGTGATCTATTGGAGGAATGTGGAAGGATTTGAAATCTCAGCCTGAGAGACGCCTCGCAGTGCTGTGAGTACAGCTTGATGAACCATTCTGGTCAGAATTAAAAGACCTGAATGGAGTAAGTAC
>PVHP010013425.1:0-40650 GCA_004024765.1 Zapus hudsonius | reverse complement strand
AGCCGGCAGAGGCTGAGGAAAAGCCTCTGTCAGCCGGCAGGCTGAGGCTGCTCTGGCCGGGCTTGCCGGTTCGTGACAACTCACTGCCTCAGGCGAGCGCGGTCCTCGATGGAAGCTTCCACTGGTGAGAATCCTGTGCTGGGGGGTGTCTGCGGCTCAGAGCGTGACTGCAGCTTATGTCCACGACCTGGATCCCTGCCGCCCAAGCTCCGCCGCGCGGGCTGCACGCGGGGTCTCCGTCCTTCTGGGTCATTGAGGAATTCTGTGTCAATGGAAGAACTTGATGTTCTCACAGTTTTGTGGTCCTGTCTGTCTTCTTTATGAGCACAGTGCAGAGGGGAGTGTTGGCTGAGCTGGAAGAAGGCCAGAGACAAGAGGAGGACTGGTTGTTATTGTGTCCAAAAACACATAATGTCATTTAATAATAGGTGATAGATAATAGGCAAAGGGTAAGTAGAAGATAGATGATAGATGCAGAAATAAATGACTGATATATATATATATGGAAACAGTAAGTTAAGTGAATAGACATACAGATAAGTAGGTATATTCACATTTGTTTTTAAAATAAATTTATTTTAAAGCATTCATTTTTCTAAACCCCCTTTGCTGTAATTTTGGACTCAGTTCATAAGCATAAAATTTTTCTCACATACAATTTCTCTTCCCGTACAAAGAACTAAGACATCCTAATAAATTGATATTTTTCTGTGGAAAAAAATCACACAATGCCTAATATACCATGAGCATATTTGGTACTTCGGGGACTATCAGTTGTATTTACTGGGAGGAGATAATATATTCTCTGATGAGATATGCTCCTTGCATTGTACTATATTCTGAAGGAGCAAAATACTGACATAAATGCATGGAGTGGTTTCATCCAGGTGTCCTCCATAAACAATGTGTTCTGAGTGCTTGATCCCCAGCTGATGGCAGTTCTGGAACTGGAACCTCATTGGAGCTGTGTTGTTGGGGGTGGGCTTATGGGGGTTATAGACAGCTCCCCCTTGCCGGCTTTTGGCATACCTTCCTACCACTGTCTGCAGTGCTGTGGGGAGGTGATGTCTACTCTGCTCGGGGCATCGTTTTTCCTGCCATGAAGGAGCTTCCCCTGAGTTTATAAGCAAAATAAGCCCATTCCTCCACAAGCTGCATTTTGGTCGGGTTCTTTGTCACAGTATCAAAAGCTAACTTCAACAATGCAGATTACCAAATAACAACAACAAAAAAAATCAGTCAACATTAATAGTTTTTTCTAATTTTTATATGCACGATATTAGACAATTACTGCCTTTGTGTTGTACCATGAATTGCTTAGCCACCCTTTCACATGGTTTCTGGCACCTCGTCATTCTAGTCATTGTCAATGGAGTTCATAGCAGTAACAGCCAACAAATGACCTTGGGGCAGAGCCTTTTCAACCCTCAGCCATGGAGCCTCTGTCCCCAAGTGCAGAAGGCCTTTGAAGCCCGCGTGCTGCTGAGCATGTGCTAATGCAGTGGCAACCGATTAGCGTGTGAGGCATTTCCTGCACTATCCTTTAAGTCTAGTGCAGGACATGGAGTTTCTTGTTTGTGGTCATGCGAGTGGGGAGGACAGCCTCCTGGGGTCCCCCATCCTGCTGACACCATTGTGGTCATGCAGGGTGGGGAGGACAGCCCCTGGGGTCCCCAATCCTGCTAACATCATTGTCGTCAGTCATGCAGGGTGGGGAAGACAGCCTCCTGGGGTCCCCCATCCTGCTGACACCATTGTGGTCATGCAGGGTGGGGAGGACAGCCCCTGGGGCCTCCTCCACTCCAGGCTCTCAAGTCTTCCCTTTTCTTTGGTGCCTCACTTCCAAGCTACACACCTGCTCTCTCCCTAAGGACCTGTTGCTCTCATTGATTTTGCTGTTTCCTCTCCGAAACTATTGACAGTACTGAGCACTGAATGAAGACTCCTTTTTTTAAAAAAAATATTTTATTCATTTATTTATTATTTATTGAGAGAGAGAGAGAGAGAGAGAGAGAGAGAGAGAGAGAGAGAGAGAGAGAGAGAGAATTGGCACCCAAGGGCCTCCAGCAGCATGTGCCACCTTGTGCATTTGGCTTTATGAGGGTACTGTGGAATTTAACCCAAGTCCTTAGGCTTTGCAGACAAGTGCCTTAACTGCTAAGCCATCTCTCCATCCCAAGGACTCCTTCTCAAGCTTTCTCCCAGGAGGGGTTGATATCACAGAATCCTCTTGATCCAAGAGAAATAATAATGATGGTAGTAGCTACTATACTTGAGGTTCATTTTTTTAAATTCTGTTTACTCCCTGGATCACTACCAGAGGTAAGTGCTGAGGTCAGTCACACCTTCTTACACACAAGGAAGCTGAGGTTTGCAGATGTGTGATGTGTGTTGAGCCTCCTATCAGTATGTGGTTGAATTTGAATGCAACCCCAGCTCGTATCTATTCCACATTCAGGGCTTTTGATAATTACATTGAATTAATTGTTCGCCCTTATTTGTGGCAATGTGCATGTTTTTAGGGAAAGGAAAAAGTGATATACAGCATGTAAGACATGCTTATGATCGATGTGAGAAAACTCACTGGCTGCTGCTGTAATGACATCATGCCTTCTCAATGACGTCATGGCGGCCTTTGAGGGATGGTAGAGGTAAGAGTGAGAGAAATGAGGCAGGATGAAAATCCCTGAGACACTGAAACATAAATCAGAGGAAATCAGCTTCACGGCAGGAATATTCGCCCCACGTGCCTCCAATTCCCACCCCATCTGGCACCGACGGGATCGTGTTCTTGCTCTGTCTCGAGCCCTTCCCGATGGCCTGCATCCTTTGCTGAGCACACTGCATTGCTGATGCGGCGGGCAGGCTGCACCTGCCATGCAGGACACCACACTTATCGGTGCCCTTTGTCTCCCTCTCCAGCCCGAGGCATCTGCGGCTCCAGTGTTTCCCTCAGCTCCTTGCATTCATCAACCTTATATACAATCACCATTATTTATAGGTTAAGCCACCAGCTCATTAACATTCACTTGGAGCCGCAAAATCCACAATTGGTAAGTTTTCATGGTCATTCAAAGACATAGTGAGAGTGGAAAAATAATGTTGATTTGATTTGTCAAGTAAATGCACCAACCCAGCCACATGCAAAACATGCCCGAGACTGCCTTCCTGCACACGTCATTCCCATTGCCTGTTTAGAGGTATAGTTCCATGCTCTTCGGTTTTTTGTGCTTCTGTTGTTGAATTTTCTGTTGAGAAGCCCTCCCAACACAGTACTGAGCAGCCATCTGGAGCCCCTCAGCACAAGAAGCCTGTGGTGTGCATTATAGAGCAAGAACTCGTGTTAAGAAGACCACCGACTGATAGGCATGAATTAAAGTGATGCTGGCTATGAGCTCAATGTTAATGAACCAGTCATTAAATAAGACATCTTTAAACAGAAGCACATACAAAACAAGGTTATATATTGATCTTTCAAAAACTACCCAGAAATTCACAGGCGCCTAGCCCTGTATTTCTGCAAGGAACACAACGTTAATCTGGAAATTCACAGATGATTACTTGCCAGAGTTTGTCAGCCAAAGCCCATGGCATTCATCCTGTGCAAATTCCATTGTCCCGCTAACTGGTGAGTCTTTTGTCTTGGCTCCACTGCCTGAGCCCCTTTCCGACTGTCTTCTTGGGGTGAATGATCACCTCACTTACTGTCGAGGATTCCACTGATTTGTGATATGCACTAACTGACATCTTGTGGTCTCAAGAACTCCCCCACTGAAGAATATAAGCTAGCAGGACCATTGTCCACCAGGTCCCCAAGCTCGCTGGATTGTGGGGCATGGGAGCCGCCTCAGGTCATTTTGGAGCGCCAGTCTTACACTCTGCAGGGTGGCACACAGGTGAAACTCATTGACTATACCCTCCTGTATTTGACATCTTTGGATTTCTGCCTTTCCAAAGTCTGCTTTGTTGATTCTAATGAATGACAGACTGCGTGTGCTTCAAAAAGTACTCTTCCACTTTTTGTTATATTAGCCTAAATTGGGCTTATTTATTATTTTTTTTAACCAATGACTCAGCTCAGCTCTTTTCTTCTCCACGAAATTGTTCTGTCCTTCTAGCTTCTTTTCATTCAGTATACATCCCTCCTTTTATTGATAAATACTTCCCTCCTAGGAACATATAACACTTCTTTGAAAATTTCTGCTTGCAAGTCTTTCTCCTAAAAAACCCATAGTGTAGAAACAGGCAAGAAGCCCTTACTAACTTAACTTAGACACTGAGGCCAAACAGCTAGTCTGGAAGGGCTCAGAGGACAAAGGTGCGTCCACCCAGATGGACTTTCTCATGTTTTTGATCTTCTCCTAAACAAGGCATCAAAACACACTTAGAGAAAGAATCGAAAGAAAAGGCTCAGATGCACAGAAACTTGGAGGTTGGTGTTGAAACCATTAATACTTTCTATCTCTCTCTCTGCAGAATCTGAAAATGTCACTTGAAAGGATGGCTAGAACCTCTTGTCAAGATAGTGCAGCCAGCTCCTTAGTACGATCGGGGCCCAGAGTGAAGCATATTAAAATGCCACCCATAAAGATGAGGACGGCCTCTCCATCAAAAAAGTATTTCCACAAATGTCACATGAAATGTTCCATTTAATCTACTCAGGTTTACATTGTAGATAAGCAGTACTTTTCAGAGCCATTTTAAAAAATATTATTTGCAAGGAGAGAGAGAGAAAGAGAGAATGAGAGAGAATGAGAATGCGAATGAATAGGCACTCTGGGGCCTCTCGCCACCGTAAAGGAACTCCAGATGCTTGTGCCACTTTGTGCATCTGGCTTTGTGTGGGTGCTGGGAAGTTGAAGGCAGGCTGTCAGGTTTTGTAAACAAGTGCTTTTAACCTCTGTGCCATCTCTCCAGCCTCAGAACCACTTTTGACATAGAGAACTTTTTTGCACAAATACACAATACCCCCATCTTCCTTTGACACAGCTCCTCTCATTACTGATTAAAGATAGAGCACCACTGATACAGAGTAACTAAAGCCAAAGCTTGCCTTAAGTTCACTCTGAATCATGTGTGGGGGGTATGACAGATTCTTGCTGTCATCAATCCATCACTACAGGGTCATACCGGACAGTTTCACTGTTCTAGAACTTCTCTGTGCTTCACCTGTTCCACTCACTCACCTCTCCACCCCCCAAACCCAACAATCATTGACATGTTTATTGTCTCTAGGGATTTGATTTTCCAGAATGACGGATTGTTAAGATTGTGCAGGTATGTAGGTGCTTTAGGATGTTTTCCTTCATTTAGCCAAAGGGATGTGTGGTTCTTGCACATCCTTCCACAACTTGGCAGATCTTTTTTTAACCAAAAAACTGTATTGTAGAAATATATATATATGTATATATAAACTTTTGTTGTCTATTTGTTGGAAATAACTCCTCTATATGTCTTTTTAAGACAACAGCAATACATGATAGAGGGTGAATTAATTGAAATGAACACTATAATATTATAAACACCATCATTTAAAGAGGTTACAGAACAAAATGGAACAGGCTAGTAAAGAGAAGAAAATGCTGGCACTCGTTATACTTAACAAGGGAACTTTGTTTCCAGTGGTGTGTGTGTGGGGGGGTGTGTGTTCATGCATACAAAGAGATACAGAGAAATGAAACATATTTATTATTGTGTAATTTTTAACTATAGGTTATAGTAAAAACATTTGCAATCTGTTCTTCTGGTCTATACCTTTAAATACTTCAGGCTCATTGGGAAAGCAGAGGACAGCTATGAATGATTTATGCTGATTCAGAAGGGTTCATTTTATTATGACAGTTAATTAAAAGCAATAGCATTAAATATGCAATAGTAATTACTATTTTCTTGTCTGTGCTTGAATTACTCTAGCTATAATAATTAATGTTTGATAAGGCAGGAATTATTACCGTTATCTTGCAGGTACAAGAAGCTCAAAAGTCACAGGTAGCACGCCGGCTGAGATTCCAGCCAAGGTAGGGCACCTGTCTTCCTTAGCTCAGTTCACTCTGGCTTGATCCTGGGAAATTTTATCACATCTAATAACTCTTGGAGAGAATTAGAATAAGTTCAACTAATTTCTGAACTCAGAAATTTCAGGATACTCTCTTTAGAGGAGACATATCAAATAGCTTTCCTACCGAGGAAAGCTCTGTCTGGTAGCATTAGAGTGAAGGCAGACTTTGGGGGTCGCGGTCTGGGTGAGGAGGGCAGCCAGTGGCAATGACCGTAGGCACAGAGTGAGAGAGACCCATGGCTGACCGCCTTGCATTGTAACCCTCATTCCATCCCAACCATTCCGTGCGTCTTTGTGGCGCGTGTAGCTTACATCCTAAGCTCAAGGAAGAGCACTGAAGAAGGAGACGCAGTCATGCTGGGGGGAGCCTATAGTCAAATGAAGAATGATAGACAATAAAATAGAGAACAAAACACACCGGTGGCCTGGAGGGAAAGGAAGTGGGAGAACATAGCAAAGACACCAAACAGGGAGATGCTCTCTCTCCAGGGTGTCATCAGAGCTCTCCATCATGAAGAAATGACATCCACCAGACACTTCCGAGACAGAGAGAGTGAGTCTCACAGTGAAGACGAAATCCTAACAAGCTGAGAGAGGCTACAGTGAGGAGGAAGCTCTTAGTTTTGTGAGAGGCCATCCGATTTCATGTCCGTAGATTAGTCTTAATGAGCACTGAGTGAATTGGTTTTGCTTGGGTCTTCTGTGGTTACCATGGAAACCAAGTAATGTCCAATTTCTAATCCCAAACATACTGTGTCAGGGAAGGAGAACCTAACAGGGCCATCAGTATGTGAGTCTGAAGCAGACCACAGAGGGAATCCAAGGCTAGGCTAAGGCCAAGTTCTCTCTTATCTGTTGGGAGATCCGATTGTGTTCTATCATGTAGTGAGCCATTCCTGTGAGGTAGGGTGGCGGGGCAGCCCAGCCCCATCCCCGGGTGGAGCCTTGCCACGCCCACCTACTGGAGGCAGCGTGGCCTTTTTCTTTGTTTGAGTGCCTGCTGAGAAGATGGCGCTGGCCTCTGTTCTTTACCTCCACGTGGTGTGCATTTCCAGAGAATTTATTATCTCCTTGTATGGAAATAGCTTAATGCCTGGCATGCTTCCGTGTATATGGACCAATTGTGAATGTATACGTATGTAATGCTGATAGGTTGTAGTTTGACTTAAAATTCCTGCACATCCTGAGCGCAGGAAGAGAAGAAAAAGAAGAATGAAGAAGCAACTAGTAATATTGTAACTTGCAAGGTTTCTTGAATAAATTGCTGCGGAGAAGAACTCGTGGTCGAGTCCTTTCTTGCTGGTCGAGCTTGGACGCGGCACCATCATGGTAGCAAAAAACCTGACCAAAAAAAAACAAACCCAGAAGCTTATTTTGACTCACAGTTTGGGCAGTGTGTGGGGAGTCAGTTCATGTTGTTTTATTGCATTTATTTTGGATCTGTGGCAAAGCTGAATATCCTGGGGGGGAGTGTATGGTGGAGAAAAGCCATTCATTTCCTGTCTACCAGGAAGCAAAGAGAGAGGACAGGAAGGGGCCAGTGCTGCACAGTCTCCTTTGAAGGGCGCATTCCCAGTGACCTCACTTCCTTCCAACTGCTGAAGGTTTACCACCTCCTAACACACCATGGGCTGCTGATCAGCTTTCAATATATGGGGTTTGCTGGGCATTCAGAATTTGCATTATGAGAGAAGATGCTAGAACATTCCTTTCAGGAGTAGTCACAACTCTGAGCTTTAACCTGCAAAGTGGTCTCTGTGGGCCACAGCCTAGAAGTGTCTTTTCTTCAATCATTTAAAATGGCCTCAAAAATGAAGACACCGCCTTCAGGACACCACCACCGAGAAATCACACTGTTGAGCGTCTATGATATGATCTTTGAGGAAAGGCAGGCAGGTCTGGAGAGTTTGTCAATCGAATAAGAGAGAATTTATGTCATTTCTACTTTGGGAAGTTTGTCATTGAAGCTGTAAGTTAGCAGACTTCTTCTTCCTAGTGTATTTTCTTCTGCGTGATGCTGTGTTCTCAGGAAGCACCTAAGAAGAAAAAGCAATCTCGGGCTGATCAGCTCTCACAAAAGAGGGAGGACCTGATGACGTGTAGGAAGAGAATGAAGTAACTGAAAGATTCTAGGGCAAGTACATGAAGTTTGATATTTCCCCAAAGCTATTTTTTGTTTAATTCTCCATCAATAATAATTCGGCATCATTTTAGACATATTCCAAACATGAAGCAATGGACAGTTTTAGGCTAATGCACTTAATGGGACGTCTTTAATAATGTGAAAATCATCCCAGCCTATAGTAAGACATTTTACATTTTAATCATGGATTTTACTATGGAGAAATTTCTTCACAACTTAAAGAAATTGTACACAGAAGGTAGTATCATGAATTGACAGATTTTTAAAGTCATTTGGCAACATGTATCAACAACCTTAAAGGTATATTTACCTTTTAGTCCACCGCTTCTCTCCGCAGCATATGTCCCCAGGAAATATGGTGGATAACGGATGCACTGTCATCTCTTCTTTCCAGGAGAGGTCCTGGAGCACTGTATCTGCTCTTCACTCTCAGTCTATCTGTTTACCTAGGGTGCCCCCAAGGCAAGTTCTCCTGTGTCCCAGACTTATGACAATTAGCACTTCTTCCTGGTGTGAGAACCTGACAAAATTTAACTCTGTCACTGCAGTGTAAAATAATTATAGGCTATAATGAAAAAGTTACTTCAGCTGTGTTGCTATGAGCATATGATGATGAGATGATGTCAGATATGAACAGCGGGGCTCTGTCATCAGGACCCAGGCTTTCCAATGTCAAAGGTAATGTGGTGGAAGGTGGGCTGAGGTGGAGGACCACCCCTGGGGTGTGAATGATCGTGGCAGTGGACAAGGGGGTAGTTTGAGTGTGAAATGGACTCTAGCCTCATGTGCTTTGAATGCTTGGTCCCCAGCTGGTGGCAATTTGAGTGGTGGACCCTTCCTGAAGGAAATCAGTCACCAGAGTGTACTGGGAGGCTCATCAGAGCACCCCAAGTCCAGTATTGAGACTACTTCCAGCCAGAGATGTGAGCCCGACTCCTGCTCACACCAAGAGGAATCTTGCCCTGGAGCCTGTCAGCTGAAATCAACCCTTTCCTCCCCAAAATGACTGGGTGTTTTGTCCCAGCCATGAGAAGCGAACTGCAACATGTCTGCTTTGGTCATTGCAGTGCCTTTAAATGCAGGATTTGCTCATATGTGTGGTGGCTCCTGTCATTCCTGATGGAATGAGACCAGGAAGCAAGACACCAGAATACAGGAATCAGGAACCTCCATCCATCTACACCTGATGCCAGGCTTCGTGGGACTGTGTGTGTGTGTGTGTGTGTGTGTGTGTGTGTGAAAGTTCACACGTGTGTCCATGGGGAGGGCAGAGGCCAGTGTTTCTCTGTACACTTTGCTCTCCACTTTGGTTGAGGCAGGGTCTCCCACTGACCTCGAGCTCAGCAGTTCAGATAAATGCCCCAGCGATCTGCTTGTTCCCGCCTCCTCGGGGCTGGGATTGCAGGTGTGGACCCACCTGCCTGCTAGTTTACGTGGGCCTTTTGTTTCCTCTCCACCAGGAACCAGAGGGTCACGAGACTCTCGTGGGCATGTCCTGAAGGGGGGGGCCTAGTCACTTTTCACCAGGGCTTCTAGCTTCACTTCTGGGAATGTTTTCGGCTTCTCCGCTATCCACAGAGCCATGTGGTTGGAGCCGTGTTTGCTTTGGCTTCTCATGCATTGCTGACCTTCCCTCTATTATTTTCAGGGATCCTGTGGATTTTGTGGATTTTGGAAGCCCTTTCTAATCGACGGTGTCTATCTTTTCTTATAACGACTCTTTTCCTTCCCATAGAAGCAGCTTCGAGTCCACCGTCTTACACATTAGTTTCTCGTTTCCCTTGGCATACAGTTTCCAGCATGAAAGAGGGCGCAATGAAGTCTTTGAAGCCTGTGGCTTTCTATATGCGTAACCTCAGTGCTTACAGCTCCCTTCCAAATGTTTTTAAGGTGATAAGGATATTTTTCCTTTTTAAAAAAATTTATTTATTTGCAAGCAGAGAGAGATAGAAGAGAGACAGAGATAGAGAGGGAAATACAGAGAGAGAATGGGCAGGCCAGGACCTCCAGTGGCTGCAAACTCCAAATGCATGAGCCACCTTGTGCATCTGGCCTTATGTGGATCCTTTGGCTTTGCAGACAAGCACCCAAACCACTGAGCAGTCTTTCCAGCTCTGGGCTCTAGAAAACTGTAATCAATACTACCAGCCAACTCAAAACATAAGAAGCAAAAAGATGGCCTCTGATAGACATTGTGTGATAACTACAACGCTGCTTATTTATTCAGTCAATAAATATTACCTGAATGTGTAACTCAGTCGGAGCCAGCACTAGGAAGCTGATAAACCAGCACAGACCTCATACCATCAGTGCTCGCAATGCTGTGGGAGACGGGCAGTCTTGTGAGCAGGAAAACTCACAGGTAATACCAGGACGAGGAAAGGAACCAAGCAGGAAACTGGTGGAGACAAAGCATCAAGATCAATCTGACTCACACAGGCAGAGCAGAGCAAGGAGCCAGCAAGGTGTGGGGCCTGGTAGGACAAGCAGAGCACAGCCATGAGAAGAAGCAGGGTTCCCAGGGTTCATGTGTGTGCACTCACGGCCATGTAGACTTGAAGTATGGGCCCCCTTCCCAATTCATATGCTAACTGCATTTTGAGATAGATCGTCTGGAGTACTATGAACATCTTCTACTTGTATAATCAAAGAGCTATGCACAAATAACATTCTAATTACATTCAGAAGCATTGTGAATATTCTTAAATAGAAAACTCCGACTTGCAGCACTGACCCTGGGCAGGGACTGTAAACGATGGCTGTGTCTGTCACTCCCCCAGCGCATAGGAACACGGGGTCTCCAACACCACTGCTAATGGGAAGGCAGTCTTCCCGAAGAGACCCCATCTATCATCAGAGCATTCACTTACATGGGAGCCAATTTGTGCAGACTTCCAAAAAAGTGCTTCTTGCTTGGTGTGGAAGCAGTAGATGAGATTAGTTGATTTTGTCTGTGGTTGCTCTTATCCCGTTTATAGCTACAAATCACTAGTAAATAAAGTGGCATTTTCCAACGCCAGCAGAATTTATTGCTCTCTGAGAACTCTAATCGCTGCAGACTTTTCCCTCACTGTTCTGCAGGGTTCTCTAGTTTAAATTCAGTGTGAAGCTGGGTACGGTGTGCATGCCGATAATCCCAGCATGAGGCAGGTGAAGGCAGGAGAACCAGCAGTATGAGGTCAGGTGAGCTACACGAGACCGGATCTCAGCCATAACAACACAGAGGCCAATGTGACTTCCATTAGCTAATTCTTGAAAATCACTTAA
The DNA here is from genome assembly GCA_004024765.1 of Zapus hudsonius. Classification (NCBI taxonomy): domain Eukaryota; kingdom Metazoa; phylum Chordata; class Mammalia; order Rodentia; family Dipodidae; genus Zapus; species Zapus hudsonius. The sequence continues at coordinate 29,182 of PVHP010013425.1, read as the reverse complement.
ACATATCTTTCTTTAGGCCTAATAAAGTTCATATTTCTCTGCCTGAAAGCCCAAGCCAGAGCTCTAGGAATTTCAAAGAGGATAAAGCGCTTGTCCGTACAAGCACGAGGCCCTGAGTTCTGATCCTCCAAATGCATGGAAAGCTGGATGCGGTAGTGCAGGCACCCCTACTCCCAGGATGCCTCTGGTGAGATGCAGTTGAGAGCAGAGATCTCTGACACTCACAGGACAGTTAGCCTGAACACAGCAGCAAAGAGAGACCCTGTCTCAAACAAGGTGGAAGGCAAGGCTGTCCTCTGACCACACACATCATACACACATTAAACACACAAAATTTTGAGGAAATCCAACCAATGGTAATTTACTATAGATCACAATTGTTCTTTTTCTGGTCGGTCTCTGGGAGCATTCAAGCGTGTGTCCTTCCCTGGGGGTGCTGCTTAGGCTGGGTCAAGCAGCTCTCTCCCCCAAAAATTACTTACAAGAGACCTCAACACACACCGTGCACGCACCTTTCTAACAAGGCAAATGCCAGAAGGAGGGTGGACATCAGAGGAGATGGAGTGAAAGAGTCAGCGGGAGGCATTCAGGCTCTGTGACAGGCTGGCTTGCCCGACACAAACCTGCCATTGGGAGAAACTAGGCGAGTTGGAATCGTTTTTTCAAAACTCTGTTGCTGACCCATGTAGACAGCCAGCGCACGAGAGGCTGAGGTCCCCAGAGATCAGGAGCTTGTGAGACAGACGTCTTCACTTTTCCCTTCCAGATCAGCGGCTGCGTGTGACCTTGAATAAGTCAGACAGAGATCCTCACAAAGAACATGCAGCAGGCGGGGATCAGGATTCTCTTTAGAGGACAAAAAGTAAAACTGGAATGTGGGGTTACCAAGGCAATCAGGACATGAAGAGACACATCCAGGAGAAAGGGGAGGGAGGGCTTAGAGCTTGGCTTTGGAAGCCTTTCTGCTTCCTGAGGTTGTTCACAGTGGTTTTTTGTGCAAGAGTGGGAAGCAGTGGACTCCCAGCACAGGCACGAAAGTTAGACTCGAAATTCTTCTACGACCTTAATAAACTGTTTTTAAAATCTCTCTCTCTCTCTCCCTCTCTCTCTCTCTCTCTCTCTCTCTCTCTCTCTCTCTCCCATGGTGTATTGTGGAGGTCAGAGGACAACCTCAGGTGCTAATCCTCACCTTCTGCCTTGAGGGCCGGTGTCCATCCAGCTGGCCCTCAACTGCAGAAGATGACACGTGGAGGAGGAAGCTGAGTGGGTGAGACTGTAGAAGACGGTCCCCGTAGCTTTCAGCCGGATGAAACGATGCTTACGTCCTGTGCCACTTCCTCTGGAGGAGTGCCTCTTTATGAATCTGCTTTATACACTCCGACAGTCACAATATTAAATGGACTTAGACCTACAAATGCAGTTTAACCCCTAACAGTCTCTTGAAATGAGGTCCTTAGTACTGAGCAAATGGAATGCAAGCAGGCTATTTTAACCACACTTGATTTATTGAGTAACATAACAAGGATCTCATGATAACAAATGAATTGCCCAAGCTGGCGATTGGAATTTGCTTCCTTCAGTACCTTCTCAGTGCTGTTCCTTGTCCCCCAACTTCACAGAAGCGTTATACAGAAGTATATTTGTTTCCAAAAGCATCATGGTTTGCTCATGAATCTTTATCAACAGAAACAATACACATGTGTATGCATATGCATTCATATCTCATACATAAAGTATATTTGCATAGAACACAGTGGTACTGATAGAAACTGATAGAATTAATTAATTAATGAGTGAATAGAATAAAATGGGATGATGCTGAGTTTTTAATCAATTACAAAAGGTTTTTTGTAAACTCTATTTGTAAATTCTTGCTTTCAGTTGATTTTTTTTTGCTGAATTTTGGATGCAACATGGTCTCTGTTCACCCATGAACTGACCGGTGGGATTGCATTCTCTTCTTCTGTTCTTTCTACCAAGTGAATCACTTTTCAAGTTATTTCCAACCTTCACATGATTTATGTTCATTGCATTGAGACCTCTTTCAACCTCAGCACTGCCCAGCGCAATACCACCTTTATCTTCGCTTTTGTAATAGCTCTAAGGACTTCAACAAAGTTTGGTTTATATTATTTAATAATTGAAAATATTTAGCAATAAGCTTACAACATTTTATAAAATAGTCTCTTGCAAGTTGGAAGGAGCTGTCAGCACATCATCTTACCAGCCTTTTTCCCTTTTCCTAGATTCTAAAGCATGGAAAGGCTTAGGCATAAAAATAGCTGGGAAATATTTCATTACTTCCATTAATTTGAATAGAGGTTTTTGGAATCTTCTCTATGTGGAAATCATTTCTGCTTTGGCCTGCTTCTGCAATGTATAAATAAGAGTAAGTTACACACAGACAAAAAACTAATTACACATTAACAAGCACAAATTAGCTGTGGCACAAAAGCCTTTACTTTTGGATTAGTTGGTCCCTGGGTGATTGGAGAACTCGGCTGATGACTGAGAACAAGCATGTGAATAATGAACAGCCGCTTGTGAGGTCCACTCCACTCCTGGCAGCCAGTGCAGGAAGCCCTCGTTCCAGATTCGAGGAGTAGCAAAACGTGATGGTTGGGTTTTGTTGTCAGTTTAACCTTTTTAGTAATCTTGGGTGGGTCTCTGAGGATGTTCATAGGAAGGCAGCCCTTTCAATAGGGTGTAGGATGTAAGGAAGTTCAGGAGAGTTAGAAAGACATCCCTTCCTGGGAGGGCAGTTCAGGAAGGAAATTCCAGAGACTCAGGGAGTCAAGAAGTCTGGGAAAGGGCTGAAGAGATGGCTCAGCGGTTAAGGCACTTGCCTCCAGTGCCTAAGGCCCCAGGGTTCAATTCCCCAGGACCCACATAAGCCAGACCCACAAGGTGGTGGCCCTGGTGCATTCTCTCCTCCCTCCCTCCCTCTCTCTCTCTCTCTCTCTCTCTCTCTCTCTCTCTCTCTCTGTATCTCTGCTTGAAAATGAATAAGTAAAATATTTTTAAAAATAAATAAAAATTAAAAAAAAGAAGTCTGGGAAAGAGTTGCAAAACCCCACCCTAAGGCTACATAAAGGGAAGAATATTTCTCTTTCACCCCCTGCCCATTTGCTGTTCTGTGTGTGTGGTGCCGGTGATGGGTTTCTCTCTCTGCTTGGACCTGTGAAAGGGGGCCAGCCTCTTTCTCCATTATAGAACTTCCCCTGGATCTACAGCTTCAGTAAATCCTTTCTTCCCATAACCGTGCCTGGTTTGGAGATTCATCCCAGTGGTGCGTACTGACCACAACACAAAGTCACTGAATGAAGCCCTCATTCCAGATTTGGGAATAGCAAATGGCTCTTTACTGAAGTCAAACCCTCTCAGGTCAAATCCCAGACACGCTGCTTGCTGCTTACGTGCGCTGAGATCTTAGACAGTTTGCCATGTGTGGGCTCTGACGTCTTGACGTCTTAAATGGGGCTGGGAGTGACAGCACTGGCCCTTCGAGCCACGTGGCACAGTGAAAGAGATGCATTAGTGCAACTCATTGCTGTACCAAGAAAGCCATCCTCCTTGCCACACTCAAATGGGGAATCAGAGGAAACTTCCTCTGCGCTGCGGGGGGAATCGGGGCTGCACTGAAGTGCAGAAAGCATGGCAAGCACGTCCTCTGTCGGGATGGCAGACAACTCCAACTGGCTTCGCAGGGAGGAAGCCTGGAGCATAAACTACTCTGGAATCACTTGCTTTTAGGCCTCCACTGGGCCAGCACAGCCAGAAGCTGACAAGGTAGGACGTCCAGGACCAATAGAACAAAGAGGTTGGCTTCCCCAAGGAACCATGGCTGGATGGGGATGGGTGCAGAGCTCACTGGAGAAGCAGAAGCAGGCAGGAGACATCCAGTGGAGAGGCTGGATGTTCCGCTGTGCATGGGGTGCCATTAGCATGGAAAAATGAATGTGTCATCACATCAATTAACAACTGGACATGAACGCTTGCTCTCCATCTGTCTCAGTGACTCACATCCATCTGATTTGAATTTAGACCAGAGCCAGGAAATGATGATCTTATTTTTAAAGTGGACAAGAAAATAAGCTCACCAGCATGGCCACAGTGCTTTGTATTTCACATTCATTGCCACATGTAAAATTGCCTCTGTGTGTCCATGTGTGCATGCTTGTATGTATTTTATGGGTGAGTCTTCATATCTACATGTGTGTGCATGAATCAGGGCAGGTGGAGGTTTCGAGGGAAATAGTCTCATATCAAGTCAACGTACAGCATGTATCATGTACATAATCCTGAGCAAGTGGCTGTGCTTGAGGTCCAGTTTTCACCTTAGAGTCATGCTTGTAAAAGCGCACTGATTTCAAAGGGCCACTGTGAAGGTGAAATGCATACATAAAATGTCTAGTAGAGTTTTGCTCAGAGCATACATACTACGGACTGAGGAGTTACAATTTTCCATGCCCTAAGATGAAACATCTTTGGGTTGTTTTGCATATTGTAAACTATATACAATTCCATAATCATGACTTAAAATTTTCATCTTGGGAATATTGTATCTTGTGATAAATATTTTCATTGCAATAGTTAATGTGCTTTACTTGCTTCCAGAATTTTACATTTGGACAGAATTCAAGTTTAACTGGCCACCAGAAATGTGAAATGCCTTGATGTGAATTATATTGGCTGCCTAAACCTTCTGGAAGTGATAGGGAAAGGGGGGATGGCTAGGGGCAGTTGATATCCCATGGGATAAGAGCACATTGGCCCTTCATACTGTAGAATCGGAACCTGCATGTGTGCATTGTGAATAAAACTCCTGCTTGCTTGATCTGAGTCCATCTTTAACCTAGATGAGAACTGGAGCAATTCAGTCTTGGGGGAGTGCAGTCCCTGCCACAGAGAGGCAGGAATGAGGGAAAGGCCTAGATGAGAACTTCTGGAGCAATTCAGTCTTGGGAGGCGGGAATGAGGGAGGAGGAGAGAAGAGGAGATAGAGTGAGTCTCAGAGACTGCACTGACCATCAGACTAAACTGGAATGAATGGAGGCCTTTGGGGGCCTTTGTTTCTCCTCCATATAGCATCTGTTGGGATGATTTGTGAGGATTTTAATCTGCTGTGGTCTCATATCACTGGCTCTATGAAGAAAGAGCAACTTTAAGACTTCTTCTCGTTTTTTTGTGGCGAGTACTAAGGACTGCATTCAGAGCCACAGGGATTAGTCAAAGCAGGAGAGGTGATGAGCAGATCTGGTTTTTGAGCTGCACAGAAACCTTGCAGAGGACAGCTGATGGGACCTGTGGACCTTGGTACATTAGTAACCTTCCTACCTCCAGGATATAGGGACCTCCAGCTCTTGCTACTGAAGAAGAAAAAAGAGAAATAATTTTATAGGCAGTCAGGCAGGGAAAAATTCCAAGGATAACAAGGAGATGGATGTCACCTTACTTGCTCTGGTAGGACGGGAACCCACATTGGATGCAGTCTCACCCAAGATAGCTGTAAGTAATAGCTTCTGATAAAATTTCTTGCTTCTTCCTCAGCCCAGCACACCTGGTAGGTGGTCCCATCCTGAATCAGCTCCTTGAGTCCATGAACCAATCAGCTTACACACCTGCGTCTGCTGACAGGGCTCATCCTCATTGGATGTCTGACCCATATAAATGGGCCTGACATGTGTGTGATCTGTCTCTTGGCTGTATTCTCTGGCCCAAGACTCTCCTGCTTCCTAAGCTCTTCCCCCTCCCCAGCCTGGCTAGAAGGGAATTTCTTCCCATTTGGGAACTTTTGTGCCTTGGTATTTGGTACTCTACTTCATATGTGATCTTTCTTTCAACCCTTAGTCCTATTTCTTAGTCTTTCTGTGTGGGAGTTTAGGAGAGACCCCACACAATGTCCCAAGCTCCTCCTTAACCCCTCCCCAGTCGGAGCTTTCCCTGCCTCCTGCAGGATGAAAATGGGGATTCTTGTGGGTATTCTTAAGGGCATTCTTGCTTAATTTTTTTTCTTAAACCTGCATGTACTTCTTTCTGGAGATTTTTTCAATTCCGCATCTCGATATCCTAAGAGCAGTTAGAGTTATATCTTCAGAAGGGGGATTGTGACAGTTTCAGGCAAGCTCCATAGATCCCCTCTCCTTGAGTGGGAGGTGTTTCTAGCCAGAGCTCAAACCTAGATGCGAAAACTGACTGGTCAGGTCTAGACCAATCAACTATCTCTCTGACTTACCTAGTGGAAGTTTAAAAAACTTCCCTAAAACAAAGCCCAGTCTCTCTCCCACATGGTGTCCTAGAAGGACTTTAAGTTTTCAGGTAAGGCCCCTCACCCCGGCCTAACGACATAAACATTTTTTCTCATGATGGGAGCCCTCTGTTATCTTTCTCTCTCCTGCCTGTTTAGTTAAACAGCATAGATTTTGGCTAAAAATCTCTCCCACATTTTCTCCCCAGACTGGTGGCTGGAGAACTCTGTAACTCCCCATGTTCCCTTAAATAATAGTCTCCCACTACACCTTAATATTGGGTTGTCTATGATTTTAATTCTTTAACTTTATAGACAAGAATTCAGGTACTCCTTAAATTTTGGGGGGCATTAGAATTTTTGCTGGGCATTATCTAAATTCTAATCCTCAGCTCACCCGCTACATGTCCTGTGACTGTAAAGTGAAGGCCTCGTGCTTTAATGCTTTACTTCCCATGAGTGTCTCTGTGTGTGCCAGGACCCCCCCCCCAACTCTCCACCCCACCCAGATTTCTCCATTCTTCCTTTTCCCCTTTCCAGCTGGGCAAAGAGGGGAATTCCCTTCTGGCTGAGTCTTTCTAACTTTCCACTGGAAGACTCCGCATCTGAGTGTGGAAGCGCAGGAAAATGAACTTGCTGAATGCATCCAGCAGGATGAGAGAAACCGTGAGGCTTAGTGAGCGTGGCTTCATGAATCTAAGATGGTAACTGTCTTTCCACACTCCGTAGGGGCTCAGCTCTGTTTGCAACTTAAACCTCAGATTTGAGTTACAGCATTAGGAGGCAGACAAAGGACACGGAGCGACTGTAAGGAAGTTAGTCTACACCTTTGTGAACTGCACTGGCCAGGTCCCTTGATGTGTGGGCATTGTTTTCACTGGCTTGTGCAAAGGAAGCCCACAAAGTCCTAGGCTGGCTTTGGATGCTGCCACTTACTGTCCCCAGTGAGCTCCTTTGTCTCTCTAACTGGAGTAGGAAAATCTGCTTAGCAACATAATGAAAAGAAAATGGAGTTTGACTTGCAAGTCTAGTTCCTTTTGTACAAACTGAAACAGAGCAGTTTATTTTTGTACCACAGTGGTTTTGTGTGTGTTTATGTTTGTGTGTGTGTTATTTATTAAAATAAGCTCACACTAAATTGCCTTGAACTCACTCTGCAGCCATGCTGGTCTTGAATTTGTAATCCTTGTGCCTCAGTCTCGGGAATACCGAGATTCCAGGTATGTGCTCCAGGGTTTGGTAATTCACCATTTTGGAACTCACAGGGTTGACTGTGTCATAAAGCCTAGGGGCCACAACAATCATGGATGCCTGACTATCTTGGCATTCTAAAAGCTTATGTCATATTTTGGCATTGAAGGAGAAATAGCTTCAATGGAGAACCGAGGCTCAGAGAGAATTGATGCCACCTCACCTGGGCAGCAATGGAACTCTGACAGACAGATCCACAGCGCCCCCTGCTACCTGGACAGACAGCCTTTGCTACAGAGACCGCTGGAGGGGAGCTTGCTCCTTCAAATCTGCAAACATCAGGTCTTCTCTTTGCATACCTGGATCTGAAGAGGCCTGCCCCAGCTGTGTCCCATCTTTCCCTCTGCACTCCCCTCACTCTCTCTAAGGCCCTCCTGGCCTTACTTACTCCGAGCTGCCAGGACACACAGGAGTGAGCCTAGCTTCTAGCTGGTTGGGGGAGAGCAGAATGCTGCTGTTTGGGGTCTATATGATTTTCCCTAAGTTCTTTGAATCTACCATGTGCATAGAGCTCCCTTACACTCCACATCTACCACAGGGCTGCTTTCTCGAACTTCAGGACTGCTACCTCTAGTTTCTTTAAACCCGGGGTAACCATGAGTGTGACCCTCTTCATTTCTCATTTCTCCTCTGGATTTCTTGGTTTCTGCTTTGATATTTCCTCTCTGCTAATCCTCCTTAAGCCTCCACCACTTGCCCTCTTATCTTCCTTCCATGGGGAGGCACAGCACAGATGTCATTGTGTTCCTTCTAAGTCCACCGACACAAGCTCCCAGGTTCTAATCCTCCATGTGCTTGTGGCTGTTCTAAAGTCCTTCCTTAAAAACCTCAATTTCTCTTAAACCTTATCAACTATGAAGTGTTTTTCACATGGATGCATGTTTCCTGCTTCCCACATGTTTATGACTCTGCTCTAACCTTCTTCCTGGACCACAATTTCCCTTAAACCCTACCATTTGTGATTTCTCCATAAATAAATGTAATAATTCGTAATTTGCCCTTCTCGAGTTTATTTGTATCAATTCTTTGTTAAGAATAGGACAGGATGCAAAACTGGAGTCTATAACCGTGGGGGACCTCTCCTCACCCCTGAAGTCCTGCGTCACGATGATTATGACCAGTAAGAGTGCAGAGATTTAAGGACCATAGGCATTAGTGAAATGCCCTCTCCTTCTACCTAACACTTGGACAAATGATAGCCTCCAACTATCTTCCTTTCCTTTTTATTTTTGTGATTTCTTTATTTTATTTTAAGGTTAGTTTTTCCTATGGAAACAGGCATGACTTTGTTACACTGAAAACAACAAAACTGACCTTAAACTGCCTGCAGATGCCTCATCTCCCCTCCATCCTCACTCAGTCCAGCACCAAGGAGAGAAATTGTGTTTTCTTCAGGTGTGGCATGTTTTCCGGCCTTCTTACTTTGCAAGGGAGACCCAGACTGTTTTGGCATTTTTAAAAGTACTGCGAGGAGAATCTTGTATGAAACATTGTGTTTATGGCGGTCTTCCATATCACTCAGAATTCAGTCACAGACGTTGATTTGGTTTGCTTCCTTTGGGGATGGAGGGAGATGTTGGGAAGCACGCCTGGCGTCCAGTAGACAGAAGATAAAGCTGCTTCCAGGGTTGTCAGGGTCTGGACAAGGCGCAGCACAGAGCTGAGGCAGCCAGGCGTCAGCAGCGCTGGACTGAAAACTCACTTTCTGAGGCCCTGAGCAAGGAAGGCCACAGGTGACTGAAGCAGGGTGGGATGTCACCATTGCTTTAGGTAAGAGGTGAGCTCGCAGCAGTAAGCGGACACCTCCGGGTCTGTTCTTCTCCGAATGGGACCACGAGGAGGCTGCACTCAACTTCCTAAACCAGCTCCCACCCTGCCGAACGAGAAGGGCTTCACGCAGCAAGCCTGTCGTCACAAAAGTCTACTGACACAGCGTTGTGTTAAAGTAGGTGACGTCCCAGCACTGTATCAATTTTGCCTGGTGGTGAGACAGCATGTCATGGAGGAACACTGTGGTGGAAGAAAACTGCTCATGTCACAGTCAGAGAGAAAAAAAGGACAAAGAAAATCTGGGTTCCAAAACTACACTTCAAGGGCAAGCGCCCCAAAGACCTCACTTCCTACCCCTAGGCCTCATTTGTTAAAGTTTCTCTCAGTATTGCTGTCCTTGAGACCAAGACTTTAGCTCATGGCTTTGAAGGATATTCCAGACCAAGCCTCGGTACTTACAGCACTTTTATCTTTTTGGGGTGTGTGTGTGTGTGTGTGTGTGTGTGCATATCCCTGTGTGTGGTGGCCAGCAGACAACTATGGGTGTTTTCCTTATGTGTCTGTGCACTGTTCTTTGAGACAGGGTCTCTCATTAGCCTGGAACTCACCAAGTAGGGTACAGTGGCTGGCTAGTGAACCCCAGGGATTCCCCTGTCTCTGCCTCCCCAGCATTGGGATTATAAGTGTTTGCCATCACAGCCGGTATTGTTTTATGAGTTCTGGGGATCAAACTTAAGTCCTCAAGTTTGCAGAGCAAAACTTTACTAAATATCTCCAACTGTCCAAATTATAAAACTCTGTAAATAAATTACACAAAACTAAAATAAGAACTGAAAATAAGAAACACAAAGTTAACTTGTGTATAAAGACAGAATCTAAGGAAAAGACATGGTATTCAAGAGTGTCAACATTCATAAACGGCACATAAATTCACATGGTGGTAAGGCATAAAGCTACCTTCTAAAGTGGAGTGGGGTGACAAAGACAAGAAGCTCTTCTCAAAGAGCTCAGAATAAATGACAGTGATGGAGTGCTAAGCACTGAGACATCTGCACCACACTTCAAAGGCTCAGGGAACATTACGAAAGAAGGGATGGAAAGACGGTAAGAACCACAAGGCGGGGCAGGGCTTCGGAATGCTATCTTCAGGGTGAAGTGGCCCTTGTATTCACGACCTCACCGCTGCTGTTGTTACCTGGACCTGCGCAATCCACACTTGAGGGCACATCAATATGTCATCGTGAATACCAAGAAGGCAAAATGACACATCAGACAACAAAATAGAAGAGAAAGTAGTAGAAAAGATAAAGGGGAAGAAGAGGGGGCAATGAGAGATGATCAAAATCCATTGTGGGAATATTAAAATATTCAATAAATTGTTTTGTAAATGTGAATACAGTTATAAAATACTGCTCATATGAGTTGACCTCCTAAACCCTCTCCTGGAGATTCTCACTGAACATCAGCCACATTTCTTGATTACCAAATAGGATCTTGGGTCCCCCCTTTGAGATCCTTTGTGTGGTGACTAGAGGTGGGTGAAATGACTGACTTTGAATTATAATCAAAAGTTCCAAATTAAGGCAAAAGGGGTCAAAAACAGTTTTAAAAACTGCTCTAGATAACAAGTGGGATTGATTAGTGGTGTTCCTTAATGCCTCTGAATTGCAAATCAATGTTCTTTGTTCACAATTTAACATATCAAAGAGAAAACAAAATTTGTACTTAACCCTTGATAATTTTATAAAAAATTAATATCGGTAATTTTGTTTCTATCAAGAAACAAAACTGTGGCAAAATTAACATCAGGTAGTTTCAGTAATTTAAAGCAAAACATTATGAAAAGATATTAGAAAATCTGTATATTCCTGACCAAATATTAATACTTTATCAACCATAAGATGATTTTATTTTAAAAGCTAGACCATTAAAAAAGCAACAATTAAATACACATGTGTCTATGTATTTGTTCTGAATTTTCTATTAGAGTGAAAAATAAAAGAAATTCTGAATCTTTTCTGTCACAGATTAATTTGACAAATTCTCAGATTGGCCTTCTAATGCAGGCATGCCCTGGTCAGGAGCCTCCTCATATGCCACTGCTAAGTGACTTTTCTTGGGAGAAAAAAAAAAAAGAAATATCTATTCCTACCAGATTTACACCTGTCTACCAAAGAAAGGATTCCATCCAAGTCCAGTTTGATAACTGGGAATATTAAAAGGAGCATGAGCGACAGAGTATCACAGTCAGTACCTTGTGAGTAAGAAATGTCTTCAGAGTCAGCAGCTTGCTGTGTCTTCACAGTCAGGCATCTCCCTTGGCCTGGCCTTGTCTACCAGGCTGGGCATCTCCAATCCTGGAGACAGACGAGGTCTGGAAACCCCACCTGGAAAAAAGGAAGCTGACATGAACTGACCAGTGCTGGGGTAAACGCTCACACCAGGTTCCCAGAAGAAAGTCAAAAGAAGGAAATGGGGCAAGTTATGAGGACTCGGAACTGTGTGCAACGAGAGACTGCAAGTTTCACACAGTTGTTACCATGGTGAAACAGGAGCCTGCTGTTACTGCTATTCCTGGTCTTTCTTCGTGAGTCATGCAGAGATTTGAATCTTTATGGTCACCCATTTTATACACTGGTGTCTTCTGGTTTCACCTGAAATATAAAAAGGAAATATCAGCAATATTTCTGAACTGACTTCCAGTCAAGATGGCAAACTTATAACCATGCTAGAGCTCCAGGGTTGAAATCAGGCAAGAAATGCAAGGCTCCAGTCCTCACTCTGGGATGGTCTGGTGTCTACCTAACTCAGGCCTTCTGAGGTCAGGTTGGTAGGACAGTTTGTGATCGGCCTTTCCCCACACCTCTGGCACTCAAATAGGGTACTAACCCACTGAGCAGGGTAGACCCAGTGTGGAAGCCAGGGCCCACACTTCTGCCCCCCCCCCACACCATCCATGCGTGCTGACCCTTGTGTCTTGGTGGGTGGGTCTTGACCTGAGCCACATGTCACACGCCTGGGCACACCCCATGCCCCACACCAACCTCTGTGTGTCCCGGCAGGCTCCTCATACCCCGTGCAGCACCATGCAACCCAGACAAGACCCACATGCACCCTGCTGAATCTCTCATGCCATGCCTCCGGCCCCATGCAGCCATCCCCACCATGTGCTGCCAGGCTCAGCAGATAATTCTGGACTCAGCTGCCTCCTATGAGTTCTAGCTGTCTACACACACCAATGTACCCACAGTGGATAACTTGTGAACCTAGCATCTGGCCTGGTCAGTGAAGGCCTGTGACCACCCCCCCAACTTCTGGCCTACCAGCACTCCCTTGGGTATTGCTTCTGTCCCAAATGGGGAGCACAGGAAGAGCTATCAACTACCTGCCAGGGATAGCAGTGAGGTATCTGCAGCCTGATCAGCTGGGTACAGTAGGGAGCAGGGGTAACTGCTGCTGCCCCTGAGCCCCACAGTCAAGGCACTGCTGTGATGGGGGTGGAGGGGTGATGAAGAGATTCTGGACCTCCAACGGCAGCTTTCATATCAGCCATCAGCCCAGAGCTGCTGGAGCACCTGCAGCCTCCACAACCTGTGCATTTGGGGATACAGCACCATCCCACTCCATTCTGGTTCAAAAACCAAAGCAGAACACTCACTTCAGACCAATTCCTTCTTAATAAAATAAGACTTCTACCCCAAGATGGGTAGACCCCAATGTCAATATCTATCTATCTATCTATCTATCTATCTATCTATCTATCTATATCAAACCAAGCAATTTTCATGAAGACTGCTGAGTCCCACACTGGAAGTCTCCATTGCAAACATGTAAGGGACCATAGAAATAGAACCCCAGATGAAAGCACCATAAGCTTATTGAATAAACTCAACGAGACCATGACCATAGCTAGACTGGAAGCAAGTCATCAAAACCCAACAATCTTATAAATGAAAATGTGCAGAATCATCTCTGATAGTACACAGCATTTGTCGCTAGGCTTAATGTAATTTAGGAAAACTAGAGAGACCTCAAAGAGAGATAAATGAATTTGAGGTGAGTCAACAGATGGAGGAACTCAATAACTGGTTGTTTAAGATTAATAAAGATATACTCAAATGCAAGAATGAATTCATAGAAGCATCAAGAAAATCAAGCTACTACCTGAAATTGGAACTCCACAAAGGGATAATGGATACAATACAGAAAAATGCAACAGAAAACAAAAATTAAATAAAGGCTATAAAAACTTCCCTAGAAACCTTCACTAGCAGATTATGGGGGCAGAAACTCAGATCTGGAAGACAAGACAGAAGAAATTGATTGGGATTCCAAGAACATTGATAAATTCAAAAATCCTGCAAAGAGAATATGAGGGTATTGTAGGATCCCTAAAATGACCAAACATCCCAATCATAAGAATACCATAAGGGGAAGAAATTCAGGTCAAAGACATGAAGAACATTCAGTAGAATTAGAATTATAAAAGAAAACATTCCCACTCTCTCAAAAGAGGCCCATCCAGATACAAGAAGCTCAGAGAGCACTAAACACACTGAGCCAAAGAAGAAGCTCTCCAAGGCATATCATAGTTAAAACTTTAAACAACAAAAACAAAAATAAAGTGTTTAAAGCAGCAAGAGAGAAAAGACTTACATACAAAGGCAATTCCAACAGAGTTGCCTCAGATTTCTCAGTGGAAGCCCTAAAATCCAGAAGGGCTTGGAATGAAGCACTTCACAGTCTGAAAAACTATGGCTTACAACCCAAACTACTGTACCCAGCAAAAGTATCCTTCATGTGAGATGGATCCGATTGTATTAACACAAAGCCAAGGGAGTACTCCATACAGAAGAGTCGAACAACTGCCCTCAAGAGCCTACAAGAGGAGGAACACAATAACCAAAACAAGCGAAGGCAAGAAAATGTTCAAACCCCAAGAAAGTACCAGACCCCATAAAGCCTCCAAAATGGCAGGGAATAAATCAAACCTCACAGTCATAATATTAAATATAAGTGGTATGAATTCACCCATCAAAAGATACAGGTAAACAGGGTAGATCAGAAAAATGCACCCTTCCATCTGTTGTTTTAAAAAATCCCTCCTGACTACTAAGGATAGACACCTTCTCAAGGTGAAAGAAAGGTAAATGAGTTTCCAGTCAAATGGAAATAAGAAATCAGCAGGTGTGGCTATATAATATCTGAAAAAATAGATTTAAAGCCAAAAGTAATAAAAAGAATGAAGAAGGCAACTTTTTATTCATCAAGGGAATGACCCAACAAGAAGATATTACAATAATAAATCTATATGCATCAAACACAGATGCACCACATTTTATAAAGCAAAACCTACTTGACCAAAAAATCAGAAATAAAGCCCAATACCATCATTGAAAGGTATTTCATTTCCTCACTATCTTCAATATAGAGAGCACCCAAGCAGAAAATCAACAGGGAAATAATAGATCTTAACATCATCATAGATCAATTAGACCTAACAGCAGCTACAGAATATTCCACTCCAACTGTACAATATACACATACTTCTCAGCAGCTCATGGAACTTTCTACAAAATAGATCATGTATTAGGGCATAAATGATGCCTCCATAAATTGTGGAAAATTGACATAACTTCCTGAAACATATTAGACCACAGTACATTAAGGCTAGAAATAAACAAGTGAAATAACCAAAATTACACCAGCTCCTGGAGACTGTACAACACATTACACAATGAATGAGTCGAGGAAGAAATTTTAAAAAAAGGAAATTGCAAAATTACTAGAACCAAATAACAAAAATACAATATACTAAAACTTATGAGACACAGTGAAGGCAGTTCTAATGGGAAAATTTATAGCACCAAATGCCTTCATAATAAAGACAGAGAAATCTCAAATTAATAACCTAATCCACATAAATACATTGGAAAAACAAGAACAATCCAACCCTAAGAGTTGAGGGAAAGAAATAATTAAGATCAGAACAGAAATTAATGAATTAGAAACTAAGAAAACAAAATTAAGAAAATTGATTAAGTACTGGTTCTTTGAAAAATACACAAAATCAACAAACCCATAGCCAATTTGATCAAATGAAAAAAAGAGAAGTCTCAAATTAACATAGAAATGAAAAGGGAGAGGTCAATGAAATTTGAAGAACTAAGTCATATTGCCAAAGCCTCTACTGCACAAAATTGAATAACCTGGAAGAAATGGATGAATTCCTAGAAATAGATCATGTACCAAAACTAAATCCAGAGCAGACAAATTCCTAATCAGACAAATTACATCTACTGAGATTGAAAATATAATCAAAAAATTTCCCAAAGGAAAAAATCCAGGACCTGATAGATTTTCAACTGAATTCTACCAAACCATCATGGAAGAACTGAAATGACTTTTATCAATTTTTTTACATAATTGGATAGCAGGGAATGGACTCTGACTCCTTCTATCAGGCTAGTGTCACTCTAATACCAAAACCAGACAGAGATAGATATAAAAAGACAGCTATAGACCTATAGCCCTGATGAACTTAGATTCAAAAATTATGTAGAAAATCTTCACAAACTGAATTCAACAACATATTAAAAGCCATATCCACCTCAATCAGGCAGGCTTCATCCCAGGGTTTCAGGGATGGTATAATATATGGAAATCATTTAACATAACATAAGTAAAAATAAGCACAAGAACCACCTGATCATTTCAAAAGATGCAGAGAAGACCTTTAACATAATACAACATCATTTCATGATCAAAACTCTGGAGAGACTAAGCATGGAGGGTTTATATCTCAACACAGTACAGGCTATATACAAAGCACCTAAAGCCCAAATTACTCTTAATGGGGAAAGATTCAAGGAGTTCCCATTAAGATTGAGAACAAGACAGGGGTTCCCACTCTAACCACTGCTCTTCAACATAGTGCTTGAAGTACTATCCCAAGCAATTAGACAGGAGTACATAAAAGGGATAAAAATTGGAAAGGAAGAAATCAAACTAGCCCTATTTGCAGAGGGCATGATCCTATACATAAGCAACCCAAAAGACTCTACCATAAAACTTCTAAAGGTGATAAATTCCTTCATCAAAGTGATAGGATACAAAATCAACACAGAAATATGCAAAAGACAAATATACAGAGAAAGAAATCAGCAAGTCTATCCCATTTTCAATAGCAAAAAAAAATTGAATATCTTGGAATATTACGAACCAAGGATGTGAAAGACCTGTGCAATGAAAACATAAAAACACTTAAGGAAGAAATCAAGGAGGACATGAGAAGATCCATGTTTCTGGATAGGTAGAATTAATATTGATCAAAATGGCAATTCTACCAAAGGCGATGTACAGATTCAATGCAATACCAACAAAAATCCCAGATATCCAAAATTATCCTCACCAAAACAACCACAAAAACACCTCTGGAGGTATCACCATACTCAATCTAAAGATATAGTACACAGCCATAGTAACAAAAAGATCATGGTACTGGCACAAATGAAGATATACAGAAAAATGGAACAGAATTGAAAATTCAGCTCTTAGTTCAAGTAAGTACAGCTACTTGATCTTTAATAATGGAGCCAACAATGTACACCAGAGAAAAGACAGCATGTTCAGCATATGGTGCTGGACAAATTGGATAACTCTTTGTAGAAAAATGAAACGAGACCCTCTCCTCTCACAATGCACAAACATCAACTCCAAATGGAGCAAAGACCTCAGTTTAAGACCTTAAATGCCAGGAAGGAAAAATAGGGGGAACTCTCCATGACACATGAGTGGAGAAAAACTTCCTGAGAAACATACTAGTAGCCCAGGAAATTAAGCCATTACTCAACCAATGAGATCTCATGAAGACAAACATAACCTTAACAGAAACAACAGACCACCCATAGAATGGGAGAAGGCCTAATATCTAGAATCTTCAACGAACTAAAAATCTAAAGTTTTAAAAATCAAGCAATCCATTCAAAAATGGAGCAGAGGACTGAATAAGGAATTCTTTTTTAAAAAATATTTTATTTATTCATTTTCTAGCAGAGAAATACAGAGAGAGAGAGAGAGAGAGAGAGAGAGAGAGCGCATCAGGGCCACACCTTGTGGGTCTGGCTTATGTGGGTACTGGGGAATTGAACCCAGGGGGCCTTGGGCACTGGAGGCAAGTGCCTTAACCACTGAGCCATCTCTCCCACCCATAAGGAATTCTTAATGCAAGAAATAGAAATGGCAATCATTAAAAAAATCAAATGACAATGAATGTTGGCTAGGATGTGGGGAAAGAGGAACCTTCATTCCCTGCTAGTAGGAGTTCACTCTTGTACAGTCACCATAGAAATAAATATGGAGACTCCTGAAAAAAATGAAAATAGAGCTACCAACTGACCCAACTATTCTTTTACTGGGCATCTACCCTAATGGCTGCTCTCTTCACTACAGAGAAATTTGCTCAACCATGTTTATAGTTGCTCAATTCACAATAGCTAAGAATTGGAATCAACCCAGATATCCATGGTTTGAAGAACGGATAATGAAGCTGTGGTAGATAAGGAAAAATGATATAATGACATTTTGTGTTTCCTCACCCAGAACTGCTTGAGTTGCAAGCATATTTGACCAGCAACTCGGTAACATAGAAAGGATGGGAAGGTTTCAGGGGAGGGGAAATCCCAAATGAATTTGTACCATGGAAATCTTCCTCCTGGAGAGCAGACTGAAACATATAACCCTCAGTAGGAGCATGGGAGGATTGTCTTGTAAGAAGGGTCGTGGAAAGGATGGGATGAAGCCTAACCCTGAAACATTTGGCTCCGGCTTGTGACTCCCAATACCAGGAATCCATTACAACCCACATTGAGCTGTTGATCAGAGAGTCCGACAAGGTCTCCAAAACAAGACAGGCTTCTATCAAAACACTTGATTACCCACCTGAGGTAAAAGACCCTATTGCTGAAGACACCACACGCTGCTGACACAAAACATTGAAAAATCTGCCTGGACTCTGGAAGAATGATGATTAGTTTCCAGATAATTAGCCCTTATAGTGCCAGAAAGCCCTACATGAGCTACTGGGGGAAAATGGTAAATAACTTTGTGAGCAAGCAGGGGACACTGCTATACAAAAGCAACCAGCCTGACAAGATGTACACACCTGTGCAACAGTGGCACCCAGCCTAGGTGGGTGACCAACAGTTCTCTGATTGGCTAAGAGACCCACTCCTCAGTGGTCAGGAACCATAGCTGGGACTGGGAAATGAGTCAGAATCCCATGGAGACCAAGAACCTGGACTCCAATGAGAAACTCCCAAAAGAGGGGCTACACCCATCAATATCTCTCCGAATTAACAATGCTTATCACCTTTAACCTATGCTGATCTCACACTCCTTGGGAGAATCTGTTTTTCTTTTTCAGAAAGCAGCCAGAATCACGGACAAAGTGGTGTTAGAATGGGCAGAGTGAGAGTAGATTCCTGGCCCCTTTGAGAGTCAGGCATGTGGTACTTGACATAGGTCAAGTGTGGGGTTTGTGGTTTCAATCCGTGGGAGATTTTTAAAAAATCTAAATTCCTGAAAGACAGTGAAGGCAACCCCGACCACCAAAGCCCCCATGCCAAGAGGGATTGTGTGCCATAAAGCTAGTGGGAGGGAGACAGAAAGAGAGAGCTGGCCTAAAGTCAGTGATTGTTAAAGTCAATTCCTAGCGAATGTGGTCTGGAGGGCTTACTCAGGCTTCAGAAACCTGAACTCAAATTCTGTCATCAACGATAAACGTCTTTTCATGTAGTAGCAAGTCTAGAATGCAACAGATGAGAGCCACACAGAAGTTAATTCCTGGGCTGGGGAGATGGCTCAGTAGGCTAAGTGCTTGCCTTGCTGCAACCTGAGTTGGATTCCGTAGAGCTCACAAGGGAGTGAGTGCTGCAATCCCAGCACTGGGGAGTCAGAAACAAGAAGAGCCCTGGCCTCACTGACCAGCCAATCAAGCCTAATGGTGAGCTCCAGGCTAGCATGAGACCCTGTCTCCAAAAGAGATGGACAACTCCTGAGAGGAATGGGAACCAAAGCTGTCTGCCAGTGTGTGCGGAGAGCAGCAAGACAGGGCCCAGAGGGAGGCCTCAGCACAAAGCTTAAAAAGTAGGTTGAGGTAATGATACATTAGTAGATATATTCTCTAAATATATCTACATCTACTATGTAGACTGAATTTTAAATCTTAAAACTTCTGAGTTGAGCCCCATCCCCAGATAGCTTCACTATTAAATTCTACCAAGTACTCCAGAAGAATTAACGCTAATTTTTTGTGAAACTCCTTTAAAAAATTAGCAGAGAGCCAGGCATGGTGGTACACAGCTTTAATCCCAGCACTTGGGAGTCAAGAGTTATGAGGATCCCCATGAGCTGGAGGCCACTCTGAGACTACATAGTGAATTCCAGGTCAGCCTGGGCTAGAGTGAGACCGTGCCTGAAAACAACAAAAATAGCAGAGAAAGGAAAACTTGCAAACTCATAGCATGAAGCGGGCTAGAGACTTGGCTGGAGAGATGGCTCAGTTGTGAAGGCACTTGCCTGCAAAGCCTAACGACCTGGGTTTGATTCCCCGATGCTCACATAAAGCCAGATACACAAAGTGGTGCATGTGTCTGGAGTTTGTTTCCAGTGACTGGAGGACCTGGCATGCCCACTGCCCCCCCTCACATAAATAAATACATAAATGTATAAACCATACAATATTTTTTAAAGGAAGAAAATTGCAGACCAAATTTCTTGTCAACATAGTAATGCAGAGAAAGTCACATATACCGCGGCCAAATGGGACTTTTGAGGCAATTAAAAGTCAATGCCGTGTCAGCAGAATAAAAGTCACAGACCACTTAATCATCTTAACATAGAGAAAAGGTTGGAATTCCAACCCCTAGCAAATGTCACAACCTCAGGCAAAAGGCATCCACGAGCAAGCGCAGGGCTTCGGCCAAGGTCAAGCACAGTGCGTCAGGGGACACAGAGGTCAGCACCTCCGTGGAGGTTTCTGCTAGGGCAGTCGGAGGGAACGTGCAATGGCCGGTCGGTACCAGATGAAAAGGAAGGACCCTTCGTGGTCCTCCACTTAGCCTTTCAGAGTCCAGGCGTTCAGCAATATTCAATGGCATTTCTACATAAGAAGGAAGAAGAATACAAAAATTAAACAACTCCAGTTTAGAATAAGCTGCTTGGAAAAATTAAGTAGGGAAGCACAAACTTCTATTTTGAAAATGACAAAATTATATTACGTAATTAATTTAGTAACTCAGGCCTCTAGTAAAGAAAAGGAAAACAAAGACACTGAAAATGGAAAGGAATTTATAAAGAGAAAAGTTTAAAGAATCTACGTTAAAAGCTTTCAGAAGTAGTCAACGTGTTCAACAAATCTTGTGATACAAGGACAGCAAACAAAAATCACTTGTGCTTACAGAGAATGGCTGAATGTGACTCAATTCCTACAATGATAAGAGACTGAACAGAAATACACACAACGCCCAGAACTGACAACATTGTTGGGGGAGATCAAGACTTCAAACATAGAGCAAAACTCCATGTTTGTGGAGCTGAAGATTTAATGACGTAAAATGACAATCCCTTCAGATTGATCCAAAAATTGAACTCAATCCTTATCTAAACCACAGCTGAGTTCTTGTGAAAATTGACAAACCAATTGTAAAAGAAAATAGACTCAGAGTAGCTAAAGCAATCTTAGAATAGCCGAGTTGTGAGACTTACTTCTCACTTTCAATACTTAAATAAAGCATTAATAAAAAATGAGTATGCCACTGGTGTGAGGTTAGATGTTGACCAACTGACCAGTTATGGAAACCAGGATGAAAGCCTCATATGTAAGTTAGTTCACTTGCTGAAAGCTCTCAAGACCAATCAATTGGAGAAAATGTAGGTTTTCAACAAAAAGCCTCCGAAACTGTGCACTTGTGAAATAATGAAGGTGGGCTTCTGCCCTACACGCTGTGCAAAAATTTACTCAAACAAATCAAACACCCATCGAAAGATAAAATTACAAAGTGCTTGAAAAGCCATAATTCTTGGACTCGACAATAGGTTTTTTTAAGATAGAAAATCTGTGCTTCTCACCTTATGTGAGAATGCATTTCTGCGTCCTGCTGAAGTGTGCGTCCACCTGACTGGCCAGCTGCATACTGGCTCTGGGGGGGGGGCTCCCAGGCCTGCAACTCAAGGTGGGTGTGTTCCCTCCCGTCCCTGGACGCGTGGAGGACTGATGAAGCCGACTAGAGCTGTTCTGAGCTCTGTGGCTTCTTGGGCAGGAGCACACCCGCCAGTGAACTTTAAAAGGCCGCCTTTAGTTTTTGCAAAGAAGATGTTAGAAAGGGTTGGTATGGAGTTTCTTGCATGAGAGAAACAATGATTCTATAATGGGATTAATAAGATAATTAGCTATAATAATGGGCCTGCAAGTAGGAGCACAATGTTTGTCTTTTGTAGGCATCAGGTAACTCTCACAATCAGTTTCTCCTCTCCTTCACTCTGTCTCCCCATCTTACAAAAAGGTTTTTTTTGTTTGCTTGTTTTTTTGGAGTAGGGTCTCGCTCTAGTCCAGGCTGACCTGGAATTCACTATGGAGTCTCAGGGTGGCCTTGAACTCACGGTGATCCTCCTACCTCTGCCTCCTGAGTGCTGGGATTAAAGACGTGCGCCACCACGCCCGGCTATAAAAAGGTTTTAAGTAATAAGTTGAAGTTGTCCTTCATTGATAATGTACATGGCTTTTAACAGCTGGCATACAGAGATTTAGGTATCATTCATTCTGGCATTTTCAAATCTAGTTTGCTTTTACTGAGTCCCATCTTTCCCCGATTCCCCTTTCCCAACCCATATTTCCTTCTCCCTGGGTCTTCCCCTTCTCTGTACATGTCACTTGTGTCCTTTGGCTCCCCCCTGTCCCTTCCTCAAGCTCATATATTCATGTTTGGTCATCATCTCACCTTTAGAGGTCTACCCACAATGCCCCCCTCTCTGCATATATATCACCTGCATATCAGAGAGAACATGTGGCTTTAGTCTGTCTCACTTTACTTAATGAGATTCTTCGGAGATCCATCCAATTTTATACCTTCAGTTTTCCACATGTCTGAAGAGAATTTCGTTGTGTGTGTGTACCACACTTTTGGTATCCATTCATCTCTCAGTGGACATCGTGGCTGACTTCGATTCTCAGCTATTATAAAAAGAGTCCCAATGAACATGCTGTGCAAGCGTCTGGAGTAGGGTCCTCAGGACGAGTGCTACAGCTGGATGGCATGGAAGGTCTCTTTCTTTCTTTTTGAGAGACCTCCATCCCGATTTCCATAATGGCTGTATTGGTTTGCACTCCCAACAAGAGTGGATGAGGGTTTCTGTTCCCCACATCCTTGCCAGCATTTATTATCCATTTTCTTTTGTATCTTCTAAAAAATTTTATTGATAGCTTCCATGATCATAGATCATAAGCCATCATGTTTCCCTCCCCACTGTCCCCTATGTTTCTTCCCCCATCAGTCAGTCTCTGATTTATTTCAGTGTCATCATCTTTTCCTCGCATTATGTGTAGGTATTATCAGGTACTGTGAGGTCATGAATAACAAGGCCATTTTGTATCCGGAAGCAGTCCTCCCCTTCCTTTGGCTCTATAATCTTTCCACCACCTCTTCCACAATAGACCCTGATCCTTGGGAAGTGTGATAGAGATGATGCAGCCCTGACCACTCCACTGCAATTTCTTCTCAGCAATATGGTGTCCTTTGCATTATCCCAGTGGTCACTGCCATCTGAAAAAGAGACGCTTCTTTAAACAAGAGTGAGAGTAACATTATCATGTGGTGTGGTTATTTCTTTTTAAAGAGCTTGTATGGGGGTTTAGCCAGACAACAGCAGGGGTTCCTACCCTGGGGTCATGACCTCACCCAGCGTAGACTTCTGACTATGCCTTCCATAACAGGAATGCTCTCCCTCCCGTGGAGCAGGCCTCCAATCCACTTTGAGAGCAATTGGTTTCCCCACACACTGACAGTACTCAGGACAACATGGACCTGAAACTTACAGTACACTGAAAGTACTCAGGAGAACTTGATCATGACACTCACCACACACTAACACTACTCAGGAAAAGGTGATCCTGAAACATACCACACAGTGACAGTACTCAGGACAACATGGACCTGAAACTTACAGCACACTGACAGTACTCAGCACAAGGTGATCCTGAAACTCACCAGACACTTACAGTACTCAGGAAAACGTGATCCTAAAACTTACCACACAGTTACGGTTAAGGCACCTGCCTCCAGTGCCTAAGGCCCCGGGTTCAATTCCCCAGGTCCCACATAAGCCAGACCCACAAGGTGGTGGCCCTGGTGCGCTCTCTCTCTCTCTCTCTCTCTCTCTCTCTCTCTTGGAATGCTTGAAAATGAATAAATAAAATATTGGGCTGGTGATCCGGAAACTAACCACACAGTGACAGTGCTCAGGACAACATGTTCCTGAAACTCACCAGACACTGACAGTACTCAGGACAACGTGATCCTGAAACCTACCGCACAGTGAAATTACTCAGGACAATGTGGTCCTTGCATCAAGTAAGACATTCAGATCTGAGGACTACGAGCTATAACTTTCAGTAGAGCCTAGTGTTGATGAGAGAAGCATGGAGTTGTGACCTGGTGCAGCCATGTCTGGAGACTTTAACTGTCCCACCAGATGCTAAACGTAGCCCAACATGGCCTAGACATTCTGCTTTGCTTTGGCCCACTTAACATTGTTCATTAGTGATGTTGATCACAATTTTTAATCCACTAATTTGAGCACATATCCACACAACACGTGTACCTTACTATCCATGCAAACATGACTGTGTTTGGTGTGTGCACATTTATGATGCATGTGGAGGCCTGAGGCCAGCGTCAGGTGTCTTCCCTGATGGCATTCCCCTTTATTGTGCTGAAGCAGGGTCTCTCACCTGAGCCCAGAGTTCGTGGATACAGCTGCTCTAGCTAGCCATTATGGCCCTGCTGCTGGGATTATAGGCAGCTTCCATACCTACAAGTATTCATGGGACTGGAACTCTAGTCCACGCAGGTACACAGGGAGCACATTACCCAACCCCATGACTGCATTATTACGATCACCTCCAATGGAAACAATTTAATATATGGTTGATGAAGTAATTTAAAAGCACCCTATGTTGCAGACTAATGTCCATGCATTGTGAGTGAGTTTTAGAGATACCATGCCAACAGCGAGAGACTAGAGGGAAAAGTCCCCCTAGGTGCAATCCCATTTGGATGAAGTATTCACATGCTTAGACACAGAGGGGGGAAATGGATGGGTTGGTGGATAGAGGTTATGGGCTTGGGTGGCAGTGAGGATCCACTGCTCAAGGTTGTTGTGGTTTGAGTGTAAAAGGTTCCCCTTAGTTTCATGGGTTTGAACACTTGGTTCCCAATTGGAAGCATAGTTTTAGAAGGTTCTGGAACCTTCAGAGGTGGAGTCTTGCTGGAGGAAGAGGGTCACTAGGGGCTTAATATTTTAAGCCTGGCCCTACTTCCTCTTGCTCTCTGCTTCCTGACTGTGGATATAATGTGACCAGCCAGCTTCCCACCCTGGCTGTCACGCCTTCCTGCCTGTGGTGGAACTTGTCCCCTGGAGCCATTAGCCAAAATATACCCTGTCCTTCCTAAAGTTACTTCTAATAGGGTATTTGGTCACAGCAACGAGAAGTAACTCAGACACTGGTCACGAAGTTTCTTTTTGTGTTAAAAATTTTCAGTAATGGATGGTGACAATGAATGTGTAACTTTGTGAATACATTAGTCTTAAATGAATTTATACTTTAATGAATAAAAGATCGAATTACAAAAAGTTCCATTGCATCTGACCAAATGAGTTTCATGATAATTTTTCAAAAGGCCTTTTATTAAATTCAACTATTATAGGCAGCCTATGTACTCTTTATATATTTAGAACAATTGAGAAAAGCACTTTTTAAAAAACCTTAGACTTTTTTCTGACCTCCTCATGCATTAATAAGGAAGCACTGATGTTCAGAAGCGATGGTAGATAATATGCAACGAGCTGATTAAAGCTGAGTAACAAGAAGCTGTCCTCACATTCTGCTTCACTGATCCAATCACTGGGCATAACCTGGAGAAACACTCATTTTAATGAAGTGTTTTGCAAACCAAAGCTGGAAAAAAATATGTGATCGGCATCACTGTTGAACAATGTTGAATTGGCTAAACCATGATTACTTTTTTAAAAAATAAAAATCTTTCCATTAATACAAGAAATAATTATGGTGAGGATATGGAAGAGTGAGAAGAACTGAATTAAAGATGCTCATCTTTTATTAATCACATACATTTTTCATAAGAAAGTTATTCTTGCTAGCTAAGGTCAATAGAAATTAAAAAAACATAATTGGACAAAATTATGGAAACAACTGAACCATGAAAATTAAATGCTATTTTCATAAACTATTATTTTGATGAGGGATTCAATAAGCCAAGATCATATGGTAGTTTTTAAATTGTATTTAATTTTTTATTAGTATGTTTTTATTAGCATGTTATATGATGGGTTTCATGATGAGTTAATCATGAACTCTCTGTCAATCATTGGAAATAGTGAGCAGTCCATGTACACCAGCAGAGTGTCATGAGAACCCACTCAACATGCCCTAATTTCTGCCAGGATGCTGTCTTAGTTGTTACTTATTGCAGTGACTAGGGGACAAAAGCAACATAAAGATGCAGAGTTTACAGCTTGAGGGAATATAGTACATTACAGTGGGGAAGAATGGCTGCAAGAGCAAAACACAGCTGGCCACACTGCCTCTGATGTGAGGAAGCATAGCCTATGTCCGTTCTCAGCATTCCTTCTCTCGATTCAGTTCAGACCACTAGCCTGTGAAATGGTGATGCCCACCGTCAGATGGTTCTTCCTACCTTAGTTAACATAATCTAGAAAGTTCCTCACAGACATGACCAGATATTTGTTTCCTCGGAGATGCTTATTTCCATCAAGTTGACAAGATAAGCCATCACAGATTCTGCTCTGAACAAGAAGACAGCCAAATGCTACAGCTGTGGGCACTAACCAGACTTATCTATTAAATTATATCCTAATAATATTAGAAAGCCCTGGTTATCTGAGTCCCTGAAGATGGGAAGAACATATATGAACACTTAGGAGGCTGATATATTTTTAAATTAATTTCCCCACTTAATGGGTCTTCACAGACCTAGAAAGACAGGGGTAGGAAATTAAGCAACAGACACAAAGATAATGTCTGCACTGCATTTGGCATTAGCTCAGAATACTTGAGCCAAATTCAGCCTGTTTATCAGACTCTGATGGTTATTCTCTTGTCACTATATATCACTCTATTTTCTTCCTATGGTAAGAGGAGTACTCTAATGGCCTTAGGGAGGGACAGCCAGAAAAAGGTGAGCTTCTCTGAGAACACCTGGAGAGTTACTCTGAAGGCCTGATTGCATGCTCCCTATGGACTCGTGTGTTTTAAATGCTTGATAGTCAGCTGTTAGTAATTTGGGAGCCTTGCTGGAGGAGATGTGTTGCTTGGGGTTGGCTTTGGGGTGTGATATCACAGATTACCCCTTGTCAGAGCTCAGCTCTGACCATGTGCCTGGTGCAACATAGAGCAGACTGAGATGAGAGACATAGGCTGGAACAGAAAGAAGTGAGACTGCAAGCTGACACAGCAGAAATTATTTGAGAGACTAAGAGGCTACCACCACTGAGACTGGGCCAGCTCCTCTGAACAGAGGGCCGGAAGGAAGCGTGCTGAAGGGGTCCTTCTGCTCTTCAAAGCCAGCTTTACTCCCCACTGGATTAACAGAATGATTGCCATCCTGCCACTGGTTTTTGGAAGACAACAAATGCAGGAAAGAGAGAATTGCTAGCTATGCAGCACAGTTTGACTGGAGATGGCACCTCGGTGATGTGGCCCAGGGTCACAGTTCCTGAACAGAGGCCATGAGGGGGCTGTGGCAGGGGCCATGAGCATGAACCAGGGGTTAGCCCAGGATTCGGGAGATCTCGGGTCTATGGGATGGCTGCAAAGTAAGCTGCTGGCTGAGGTAGATGTTTTCCTGGGCTGTACGTAGCCCATCTGGAGGGACGTGATTTCTGCACGGGTCCTGCATGGCAGACGTGCTGCAGGCTTGATGTTTGCCTGCTTGCTTCAGACCTTGCACTGGTTCTATCTTCTGTTGCCTTGCCCAGTGCCTTCGCTTGCAGTGGGAATATTCACTCCATGCCATTTTGTGCTGAAAGTACTTGACTTGACTTTCGTTTTGCAGAATCACAGTTAAGAGCCTGCCTCAGATGCGCCTTTGGACATTTGAACAGTATTTGGATTGATAAAAAGAACTATGGGGACTTCTAAAGTTGGACTGAATGCATTTTGCCTCCTGAGAAGGTTTAAGTCCATGGAAGCAGGAGTGGAATGTGATGGTTTGAATCAGATGCCTATGGACTCATGGGCTTTGAATACTTGTCCCCAGCTTGCTAGAGGAGGTGTGTTGCTGGACGTGGGTTTGAGGTGCTTGACAAAGCT
Source organism: Zapus hudsonius (assembly GCA_004024765.1). Taxonomy (NCBI): domain Eukaryota; kingdom Metazoa; phylum Chordata; class Mammalia; order Rodentia; family Dipodidae; genus Zapus; species Zapus hudsonius. The sequence goes on along the minus strand of PVHP010013425.1, from coordinate 1,286 downwards.
CAGCTCGCTGTCTTGCTGCTTTCTGCCTCTGCTCTGCCGTCCCTCCCCTGCTATGAAGGAGCTTCCTCTTTGGGACTGGAAGCCAAAATAAGCCATTTCCTCCTTTTTGCCAGTGCTCTGTCTCTGCACTTTATTCTACAAACAGGCCAGAGATGTGCTCTAGGCCTGTGCTGACAGTGCTGTAAGGTGACACCACTGTGGCTCCCTGAAGTGAGCGGAGAACCTGTCCCTCCTCTCTCAGCCTGCGGAGCAGGCGGGGCTCATGAACACTTGCTCTGCCTCTGTTGTGAACAAAGCAGCCATCACCGCTGCTAATCCTCCCCTTGGCCCTAGAAGTTAGGTATGAGCACTCCCATCTTACAGAAGAGGAAACCAAGGCCCACATTTTGAGGAAGTAAAGAACCCAGTTGTCATGCAGAACTAGGCCGTCTAACCTCAGGGTTTGTTCGCTCTCAGCCACTGCTGCCACATACACTTTTTTTCTGTTTGTTTTGTTTTTAGGAGAAGTCAGGTATGCTGAGAAATCTTAGGTCAATTGACTGGTATGCAATTCTTAGAGGTCAGCCTGCCAGGGACTATGCTCTGACCCATATTGAACTCAGCAGGACACTCAGCACCATGCTGAGTACTGCAGGGCCAGGGGGCCAGGAATGGGATTGAGGGCTCATGAAGGAAGCAATCACACAGCTCAGGACAGTACTTAAAATATAATGAGCAATCACTCTCGGTGTAATGAACATGCACTACAAAGAGTAGCGGTGCTGGCTACACTCCCTTGAAGACACAGCCATTGCAAAAAAATATATAGAAGCAGCTATTGGCTGGACTGGGATTCTGCTAATGCTTCCCAGGCCTCCTGATGTGCCAACTTCATCCCTTTTAGCCTTTCCTTTTGGAATATGAGTTCATTTCCTGGTCCGCATGTAGGGACCTGAATGTGAACACTCCCCACAGACTCATGTGTTCAGACACTTAGTCCCCAGCTGTGGTGCTCTTTGGGGAGGCTTGCTGGAGGAAGTGGACCATGATGGCTGGGCCTCAAGGAGAGCCCAACTCCACTGCCTGTTTGCCTGCTGACTCCTGACCCTCCTTGCAGTGTGGCAAGCCAACTGGTTCCAGCTCTTCCCCTCGTCCCTTCTCTGTCATAATGAAACAGGGCCGGCGGATGGGTCCTTCCTTCTGCTGCTTCCTGTCAGGCATCTTGTCACAGCAGTTAGTAGAATAACCAGCACTCCGTCTGTAGCAGGAAGATCAGTTCTCCACCTCCTTGGTGTGATGAGTTGTGC
>PVHP010013424.1:0-40975 GCA_004024765.1 Zapus hudsonius | reverse complement strand
AGAAGTTAACTGTTAAAGCTACAATGGAAAACTGGAGGTTCCTCCAAAAAGACAGAAAAGAAAGAGAAAAAGCAAGCTAAGAAATCTAGGGACCTGGGGAGATGGCTTAGTGAATAAAGTGTCATAGAAGCTTGAGGACCTGAGTTTGGATCCCAGCACCCGCCTAACAAAAGCTCGTGCCTGTAATCCTTGCGCTGGCCGCTGGCCACTGGCAGGCAGACAGGAGTCCCTGGGGCTGCCGCTGGCTTGTCTAGCTGATTTGCTGAGCTCCGAGTTCAGCAAAAGACCCCGCCTCAAAAAATCTAAGTCAGAGAGCAATATAGGAAGACGCCTGATATTGACTTCTGACCTCCACAAGTACCCCCCACGCGCACACATCACACATGCAGTACACCCTTCATATATACAAGATCAGCAAGAAAGCTGTCATGAGACCCAGTTATCCTACGCACAGGAAATGCAGGCAGCATACAGCAGAGCCACATGTAGGCCCATATTTATTGTGACTCGGTTCACGTGGCTACGGGAGAAGCAGCCTAGGATCCATAAAAGACCAATGGGTACAGATAATATGATACACACACACACACACACACACACACACACACACACACACACACACCATGGAGTCTTGCTGATCCATAAAAAATAAAATCCAATCTTTTTCACAATGGATGGTACTATTAAAGACTGAAGACAATGTCAATGAAATGCAAATAACAACGAAATTGAAAATATTTTTAATTTTATAATTTTATTTTGAAATGACTTCAAATCTAAAAGTTTCAAGAATAGTACAAAGACTCATAGGTGGGGAATCACACTCAAGTTTTGATAATTGCTCCATTTATGACATTTATAGGAAAATGTCCCATCTAAGATCATGTGTCACACGGTGTCATGTTTCCTGTGTCCCTAGATGTGGAATCCCTGGCATTCCCTGTCCTTCGTGACAATGAAGAAACTTCAATACAGAGTAGAATGTCATCCAGTTGAATTCTGTTCCCAGGACTAGACCTGGACTGTGCATTTTTGGCAGAAAGTCGGTGCTCTTTTCAAAGGCAGCCCATGAAGTTGACTAACGCCATCACTGGTGGCTGAGCTCGGTCCCTTCATAAACAGTAGGGTCTCTGCTGGGCTTCTTTGAGTGTGAATTCTTTATGATTAACAAATTAGGAACTTTTCTGAAGGTCCTCGGAGTCTATGCATCCTGTACCTACAGCCCTACTATCTCACTGACTGGAGCATTCGATGGTGTTTGTTGCCCACATTATTCCTCGAGCGGTTACCAGGCAATAATGAACACGTTCATTCAGATTTACCAGTTGGCATTTTACTGGAAGGAAGAGCTTTTTCTTCTCCTCATAAGAACCTATTTTATTCAGTTACTGTTATTGCTTCTGCTGACTTGGCCTGCATAGGCTGCTTCTGAGTCCTGGCACGTATTCCATCTTTCTTTAGTACTTCATTTTCTGGTACAAAGGATGTTCCAGCATGGAAACCAGCACTAGGTGTAGTCATTGCTTTGGGTGTGTGTGTGTTGCTATTCCTCTGTGTTCAGAGTGAGGAACTATATATGTACGACATGCACACACACCTTTACACCCATATACATATGCAACTATGTATATCTATATCTGTATCTATGTCGATATCTATAGATACAAATATATATGTATATACACATAAGAGTTCACACTAACTCTGATTCTAATCCAACACTTGTGTTTATTCTCCCTTCTTCCCTTTTAAGAGTTGCATTATTTTTAATTGACAATAATCGTGTATATTGACAGGGTATAATGTGGTATATTTATACATGTATGCCTGATGGAATGCTAAACCAAGCTGATTAGCATAATCATTAACCATCCTTTCTTTGTGGTAAGAACACTTAGAAAGTCCTTTTACCTGTTCAGCCACGGTGATGAGGGAGGGGGCTCCTCTTACCTGCGAGCCCTGCCCCAGAGAGGTCAGCCTGCTGCAGGGGCGGAGTTGTCTTCTGACCAGAATGAAGGGAAGAAAAAGAGGAGGAAAGAAGCAGGAGCAAAGGAAGGAGGGAGCGATGGAGGGACAGAAGAGGGGAGGAAAGAAGTAAAAATACCAGTTCAGGTTTGTAAACCTGGTCATTGTCATTAATGGATGAAGTAAATCTTTTGAGGAAATTTTGAATGACTGGCAGTTGTATTTTAAAGAATCTATATATTCATTCTTTCAATCAAAAACATTTTTTATCCTAGGGTTATTTTTCAATCTTTATATGGAACTAACTAGGAGAAACTTACAGCTGGAGAAAATCTTCCCGAGAGGATTTAGACTTAGAAGGAGTGTCAATCCAAGGAAAGTGCTAGAAGGGGAATTAACGATGCTGTAGCTGAACTCTGAAAGTTGTGGCCCGTGGCTTTGTATCCTTTGGTCGTGGCCACTCTGGGGCAGCGGAAGACAGATGGCCTGATTTCTACCTCCGCTGGAAGAGGCCAAGGTCTGGTGGGGGGCTGTGAGCTCCTCTTAGTTTCTTATGGCGGGCGTTCTATGACCAAATTTATTTTTACTTACACGTCAACAAAGGTAACAATTCAGCGAACATCCTTGCAAGTTTTCTTCCAATAAAATACTACGTATCTCCTCAATTTGAAAGAAAATTTAAATGTCTATTTCCAGCTTTCCAATAAATACATTTTAACAAAATCTATACATTATGGGAATTTGGGTTTAGTTTTTAAAAATCTTTTTCAGCTCATATATATATATATTCCCATTCCTTCCCATGTTTTGAAAACATTAATACTTGTCAAATTATTTTCAAATGAGAGCTTCCCTCTATCCATATTTAATCTTGGCAAAAGTCAGTAGTGTATGACAGGATGACATTAGAGCATCTATGTACAAACATATACAATTTTATTGATATCTCTACAGACTACAAGAATTTTAGGCATTGTCACAATTGTTGAGGGCAACAGAAAAATAGTGATTTGTCATTTTCTGAAAAGAGGCAAAAGTTCTGATGATGAAGTAAAGATACATCAGTGGTATCATCTGTTTATTTCCTAGAATAAAACGTCACACAATTTAGTACTAAACATTATAAGTTATTAGAGATGTCAATCCTGTGTACAATTGTCCAAAACCATCACCTAGTTTATTTCTGGCTTCCCAGTGAGCGAGAGGACATAGGGTTAGTTCTCACCGTGCACGGTCCCTGGTTGGACTCTTTCAGGGCAATGGTGGTCAGAGAGTCAGTTTTAGGCATAATTCTCCTTTGAGAACAGATCTAAGTGGTCTTGGGGCTTTGGGCCAAGAGAACGATCCCAGAAGGAAGAGCTGTTCTCCCTGGTTTCTAGGGTTCAGTCCAATCAAACACCTTTGGCAGAACAGGCTGCCAGCACTGTCTCCTCCAAAAGGACGATGGATTAAGTGATTATTCTGAGAATTTCTATTGAGAATTAGCTCTCCGCCTCGCCTTCTATACTGAATTTACTGTGATAGTTTTGTTATCTTGAGATGTCACATGAGAAACCATCCAAGACTTCTAAGTCTAACTTGGAATAATTAATGAGCGAGTCATAGAGTAAGATTTCAGTTATTGAAATTGAACGAGGCTGCTGTCTAGTTAGAGTCACACTTTGGTTCAGTGAGAGGAACCATCATGACACTCTGTCTCTTACATTTATCCTCCCCTCCTCTTGAGAAGTGGGGCTGAGAGTCCAGCCGAGCTGCACCAACAGCTTCCATAGTGGGTCACACAGCTGGCCTCAGCAACTGACTAGACATTGGAACCACTTTGGGGGCTTTCAAAAATATCTTATTCCCGACTATCCAGAGGCATGGCCCCCCTCAGTAACAACACACTTGGGCCAGGAGGACCGGGCTGAGTACTAGGACTGACCCAGACGGCCCACGGAGGAGGATATCCAGCTGATGGGGGATGGGGAGGGGACATTGGGGAATTGGGAATAACAACTCATTGTTGGCCCATTGAATAATGTAACTCATTATGGACAATAAAAAAATTAATAAATATCTTATTCCCATTTTAAGGAATTAAAAAATCTCAAATGATTGTTAAGTATAGCCAAGTCTGCCAATCACTCATTTCATTAGAAAAATATACCTATAAATACATTCATCTGTAATTCTGGTTCCTCATTAAAACCTCCCCACTTCCCTCAGGCTCCCCTGTCTCCATCCACCTCCACGTTCTTGTAGCACACTGGCATTCCTCCCCCTTTCTCAGGGCTGCAGAGGAGCACACTAACCTGACTGCTGAACTGTGCAGCTGAGGGACCATGCCCGGGTTGAGGAGTGTTTCTGGCACCCAAGAAACATGTGGAGTAGAGAGCTGAGTGACGATGGGAGGTGAAGTCTGTGAAGCAACCTTCTTCTCTATCTCTGAGGGAGGGAGCGAGACCTGACACCATGCGCCTTCTCTGGCACTGCCCACTCGGGACCCGTGGGCTCAGTTTGCAGTGTTCTCTCCCTCCACCCCACCAAGAGCAGCCTGGGACACAGAGCCTGAGTCAGGGAGAGGATTTTTAAGGTTATTTTTCAGGCTAGCTTCCTTTTCTCCTTCTGTACAAATGTTTTATAGCGAAGTTCCTCTTCTTCATTTCAACCTGTGTTTGGCCTCATCTTACCTCTTGACTTGCTCAAAGTAATATAGTCATTGAGGACCTTTACAACTGTGTATGTGGGTCGTATAAAGAGATATTTTCCTTTCAAGATCCCCTAAAATGTTTGAGATAGAGACCTGAATTTTGATTTACTCAGAATCATTTCCAAAAAGATTTGAGAAATGTTTTTTTTATATATAATTGAATTGGACAATATCTCACTCAGTTTTGACACCGTGTGTTTGAAACTGCATTCAGACAATGACCTTTCTGGTGATCAGGAATGCTGAGACTGGGGTTCAGTGACACATAGGAAGTCACTACATGGTTTTTAGGAGACAAAAACACACAATACACCAGTCGTTTTCCATCCAAATCCCAAGATCCATGGATGACTTCATGGAAGGGGTTATTGCTTACATTACTGTGAGAGCCAGGGAAATCAACGCTTCTATTTTGTCATCGATGACTAGGATGAAAACTTTCTTTTCTGATGGAACACTCAAAAGGGCTTTTCTGTGGAGGGAGTCACGGTGAGGTAGTCACCTTGTCCAGGCTGTGGTTGGCCACCTCGTATGGCTGATGATCGTCAGGGCTGAGGGTCACCTTCTATGGCATTGGTGACATCACTGGGAGTAATTCTTGTTCCAAGATAGAGAAGAGATGACAACATGCAAAGGGTTACATGGATCAACAGTACCAATTTTCCCAAGATGACAAAACCTCTGTGTGTGTGTGTGTGTGTGTGTGTGTGTGTGCACTAAGTTCAGTGCAACAGAAAAGTTCAAGGGGAATAATCCTATCCATGTTAGATTCTTGTTATTGCTCTCTTTGAATTATAAAAATAACTTTGACACAGTAAAACCTCACTTAAATTCTCCTAATGAAGCATATGTGGGAGGCAGTCATCTCTACGTGAGGAACAGGCTTACAGAACAATTTTGTAAGCACGTTTAGGCTTGAAACGCATTAGAGAAAAACACATCAGAGAACCGGCCATTTTCAAGCGTGTTGTGTCAGAAGCACCGATTCCAAACAGCTATTCATGAACTTCTGATGTATTCATTGAAGCCAGGTTTAAACACTTGCACTGTGAAATGGTGTAATGAATGTCTTTTTTGATGTTCTCCGTGTGCTTTGAAATGCTTCATAACTATAAGTTTTCACTGATTCATATAAGCTTTCTCAAAATTCTATTTCATTGCATATGAATCACACATGCAATTTCCGGAATGATTTATCTAGCCAAGACATTGTGTTCTTATCATGTGAAGTTTATGACATACATTGCATATCACGGTTTATTTCTTCAAATGATATAAGCTAGTAGCTCACAACTGTAAGTGATTTTGGTATACAGAGGGCAGAAGCCAGGGGCATGGCTGGCATCCTCCAGTGTGAAACCTCCTACAACACAGAATCTTGTGTTAATAGAGCTGCTATTGGGAAATATTAATATAGAACAAGCTAAATTTTTGTGTGGTATTACAGACTGAACCAGGGCCTGCACTCAACCACTGCGCTACACTCCTACACCGAGTTCAATCTTACTGGGCGTTTCAGAGATATTCTTATCCTTTAAGGTTATTTTTTATGTAGTAATGATAAAGTATCCAGAAAAATAATCAGAAACCTGGGTCCTTAAAACTGATGGTACAAACAGCACATTGTATTTGGCTGCCAGTATTTTCCAGATCCTGGTTTCAAATTTCTAAAACATTTTTGTTATGTAATTTTATGCATCATGTCTGTATTTCTAAGCCAGGTCCTATTATGTTAAGGAGCTGGAGAGATTTATGGAGAAATATTTTTAAGAAATCAGGAGAATTGAAGGCCTTTGAAAAATAATGTTATTAGTATACACTGAGTCTTTTAATCATCTTTGATCATTTCAAAATTACTGAGAATAATTTAAAGGAAGCAGCACTTCAAAGAAAAATCTAAAACCAATCCAGAAATGGTAATTTTGACTATTAGGATGACTTGGACCCTAAGAAAACAATCATTTCTTTAACACAAATGTAAACTCAGTAAGATCTCGAGTAATGAAAATTCATTAAGCCAGTTGTGTAACTGAAGGGGTTTTTTTGAAGGAAGAACAAAATACAGGGTAAGTCTTGTGACTTTAACTCCCAGAAGCATACTAAACAGTGCATTGGGAGTCTACTTCTGTCTGGTTCCTAGTGCTTCTTTGTTGAGTTATGAGAGATAACTGTTACCATGCTAAAGATATCTTATGAGTTTAAAACAAGAAATAAGTGTTTCGTATTCACTTACTTCTGTGATTTATATTACTCGACCTAACTCATGACAAAATTATTGATTTTGTGTCATTAAATGACCTATGTATGCTTGCTATCCATGATGACTGAGGCCCAGATAGCTAAACACTACTACATCTATAAAAATTTCCATTAATAAGTGATGAACCAAAAATTATTTTTAATGAAAGCCCTTGTTAAACCAGAATGTAATAAATTAGAATCTTTCCCCCAAAATATTAGCTGAGGTTTTACTGAACCACGTTAAAGAGAATGACCAGTTTGGTCTGTGAATGTCAGGCTGCGAAAGCACCTTGGGATTGTAGAGCAGAGTGGGTTGAACAGTAATATACTGTGTAATTGGTCGACAAGGATGCTTTAAAAATACAGCACTTTAGACACTGAAATTGGGCTGTGTGAAATCAGTTTTCAGAGCTAACTGCATTGTTCCTATGGTCTATTTTCTGAAAACTTATTGTCAACTCCACCAGAGGGTGTAAGACAGGCTGAAACAGTGCTTTGAGGTGATTCAACCCTGGATGGTTTGTGACCATCGTGAAGGTGACTACACTGGCCCCGCCTGACCCTGACCGTGAACCAGAGCTCTGGAGAGAGCTGATGGGATTCTTACTGCGCGGATCCGGTGACGTCTTTGAACGATGTTAGACATGAGATGAAAACTCCGGGTTTTTGCTTTCCTTTTCAATTAGATTCAATTAGATGGCAAATGTACTTGAAATGCATTAATATCTTCTAATTAGATTTTTTAAACTGTTGAGTGTGGGCCAATTTATAAAAATAATTTACCATAAATCTGTTTTCTTCTGTTACAACATGCTCCTTTTCTTTTCCTTTAAAGGTGTTAATTGATCATGCAAAGGTTTTGTTCATTAAGTGCATTAATGCTTTTGTTTGTACAAGAATTTCAAATTGAAAGGACTCCCCATAGTTTCTAAATATAAACCCTTAGCAAATGACATGCCAAGATGAGAAGATCCATTCCACAAGGGAAAGGACAAATTCAGCCATTCTCTTGGGATTCTAACTGGGGTTCCAGCCGGTGGGTTGTACAGTGTCTTTGTCTTTGATAAATCTCCTTTTCGATAACTTCCCATGGATTGTAGTGGAACGTTCTGTAGAAGAAACCCGTGTCTAGCAGTTCAGTAGTGACGCTGGGAATACGTGGTTTCCCTGAATCATGATTTCTCAAAGCAGTCCGGCTCCTGGAGGAGCTTAAAACTGGTACCATTTTTTATCCTTGTATTTCAGCATCAACTGGAAAGAGAGAGACAGAGTCAGAAGACTGAGGCCTTCAAAGCCTGCCAACACCGCGCTCTGGAGAGCCTGTTAAATCTCAAAACACAACAGAACTGTGCAGCCTGTTTTATGGCACACAGTGTGCACAAGGAAAGTGAGAAAAAGTGAAAATGTGGGCTGGAGAGATGGCTCAGTAGTTAAGGCACTTGCCTGTAAAACCTAAGGACTCAAGTTAGATTCCCAGTACCCACGTAAAGCCAGATGCACAAAAGGGGCACATGCATCTGGAGTTTGTCTGCAGTGGCCATGGCCCTGGCATGCATTCTCTCTGACTCTCTTTTCCTCTCTGTTTCTCTCTGCTTGCAAATAAATAAATATATATTTTAAATGGAATGTGAATTCCACCCTCTATGGACCTCACCCTTCTTGTGGGCTTACACAACATCCTGACACACTTTCAAAGCAGGTGATGCCAATATTGACAAGGTTTGTCAGGGCCAGCGGAGAGCTGAATTACCCTCTATAGCACCGAAGCATCACCACACTACAGTCTTTATTTTTACCTCCCACAAGAGGAGGGCATGAAAACACCCACGAGATCCAGGTGACGCTGCCTCTCACCTAGGGTCACTTGTGCGGCATCGTGCAGGACCTAAGCCTAAAGTGACCGTGGGGTGACAGCGATGCTCACCTCGTGTGCATGCTTGGAGAAAGCTTCAGCGCTGGTCAGCATGCCTGCAGTCCTCTCCTCCAGCTCGCCCAGCCTCTGTCCTCTCTCGTCCAGTGCGATCCGGGCTCGAGTCAGCTCTCCCATCACCCCTCCGGCAGCTCCCTTCACCCCTTCTATGCTACCTGGTCCAGGTATGTGCTGCGCGAGGCTGCGGGATGCTTTTCCTGCTGCTGCTTCCCCAACTAGGAGTCAAAGCCAAAACAATCCAAAACAGGTGGTCAGTAGTTAAACGGTCAAGGTTGTCACCAAGGCCAAGTGCTTGTGTTAAATTCTACTACCGTCATAATTCTTAGTAAAGGAATGGTGTATTTTGTCCTGCCATATATGTGTGTGTTTTGAAGATGTTAGTACTTATGAAAGATGCCCCAAAAAGCGGCCGTGAGAGATGTGGCTGGGCGTGAGTACTGGATGTGAATGTGGGGGAAGGAGGCTCCATGCAGCCTGGCAGCTGCTTTTCTTGACACAGAGGCAGGAACCATAGCAATGTCTGCTCCAGTCTCAAGCCTGGCCTTTGCTTGAATGCCTGCCCAGTGTTCTCTGATTCTATGGTCATCGTGATATTTTCTTAGCAACTTGGTAGAGATCACACTCCTTCCCCCTTCTCTCTGTAAACACTGGAAATCAGATGTAGGACTACGCAAATGATGGACATGTATGTTGATATTTTGTGGGTTCTTAAAAGACTAAGTTTCTCAGTTTTCTACAGAGATCTGTTTCACTCAATTTCAATTAATTGAAATTTATATTAAAAGCAGCTCTCTTAGGCAGGCGTGGTAGCACAGGCCTGTCGTCACAGCACTTGTGAGGTGAAGGCAAGAGAAGAGGGGGTTTGAGACCATCCTGGTCTACATAGTAAGACCCAACCCAACACAACGTGCAGCTGTGCTCCAAACATTTTCAATGATGTAACACACTGGAATGAAACACAAGATTTCTAAAAACAAGAGTTTTATTGGAGCATGGGTCACACACTATAAAAGTTACCCTTAAAGGAAGCATACAGTTCACTGGTTTTCAACATCTTAAAGAAGTTGTGGAATTCTAATCCTGGTTTGACTTCTAAGCCCCTCTTTATCAGCAGTCCCTCCCTAGGGCCGACATCCACTGACCAGCTCTGGCTAGCCATCACTGGACACCTCATGTACAGGAAGTCATATGTGTGGCCTTTTCTTGGTCTGGTGTCTTTGATTTAGCATCTTATTTGTGGCATTATCTTTCTCTTGAACTTGTAACTATGCCAAAAGATCCAGATGCTATCACACAATCTAATAGTATTTGGGCCATAAAAAAGAAAGTTTTGCATTGTTACAAGTTCAAGAGAGAGTTTTGATATGCAAGACCTATTGGTGGTAGTATTGTCTGAAAAATCTATTCTTATTTGCTCTCTGAAATACTTCCTACTGTTTTCTGATTGTGGCTCATTAGAGTCACACTGGTATACCTTTAAAGTAGCTCATCTTATACATGGCATGATGAACTTGACTTCATTAAGAATCTGTTCCCCAGCAGTGATAATTGGAAGATTAAACTGGTTTCAGAATCTAATAATCAAATGCCTTCACCTTGTCTCATAAGTATATCTACTTGAAACTAGGACATATTTTCTAGCTCATTATTTACTTGAATTTACATTTTAACTATTCCTAATATAAAGTGACTGATTCATTCTTATTTTATAAACAAATAATTTTCACAGTATAAAAAATTAAAACTTTAGGGTAGAAACAAAAGCACCTGGTATAGAATTTGAACACATTACATTAAACCACACATACACATGTGTGCACACCAAAACTTTCCTATTTTGTGAGAGTTTTATAATCAGGAGTTTACTCACAGAGTTCTTCTCTGTCAAACGTTTGTCCACTTCCACCAAATAGTCCCTTGAGAAAGCCTCTGTTTTGAGCTTCTGGCGTCTCTATGGGAGTAAACAAATCTCCTAACATGTCCTGGACCAAAGTCAGAGAGAGGGAAGCATTAGAGCTCCGAAGACCACATTCCTAGAGGGGCCGTGGCCCTGTCACGTGAGAGGGTGTCATGACAAGACAGTGCTTTCCACTCTTTCCCTGTGGCTTCTTTGCTACGTAATTCTCCATGGCATTTCTTTCTTCTACTTTTCTTTCCCTTCACAAGCAACTGACACCTAACCTTGCCCTCCTTTCCGTCGTTCTAGAAAACGTGGGAAGTTAATGCATTCTCCCTAGGCTTAGTTTTCACCTATGATCACGATGACCAATTTAGACTCCTGAATCTCCCAGTGACCACAGGGTCTTTCCTACCTGATTCCCTTTCACAAAGCCTTCAGTGTGCACGCAAGGAGGGTAAGTCTATTTTTAGGTCAAGCACAAATTGTCACATTTAAATGAGTCACTCCTCTTTGCAGATATGTAATTCTCAGTATTTGCTGAGTCTTAGGCAGGGGGATAACTTGCGAGAGATGCAGGTGGTCGGGCTGCATTTCATAAACTCTATGTCAGCCTCTATGTAAATCTGATCTGGTTCTCTGTATTCCCACAGCTGGCTCTCCAGGTCTTTTACACGCAGGCTTGTGTTTAAGAACCATTACTATGGGAGGTTATGTCTGCAGCACTTGTCATGGAAGCTCCACTGTGAACTTCATCATCTCTCTTCACGTCTACTCACCAGCACTGGGCGCTTGCCTATGAAGCTTTTCTCTCTGGAATGATGGGACTAGCTGTTAGTTCCCCAACCTAGAAAAAATTCTTTTCTTTCTCTCGTTTCTATGTCTCATAAGCGACAGAGCTGATGGATTACACTTTATAGCTATTGAGTAGGCTATTTTCTCTACTCTCACAACTGACTCCCAAATGTCAAGCCACTGGTGCATTTAGACTTTATTTTAAAAAGCCTCACACTTGTTCTCCCTCTCCTCAGCCAACTGAGAACCTGTACCTGTTAGAGCACAGTTGCAGCTACAGTAGGAGGTGCCCCCTGTTGCCAGAGAAACTGGAAGCAATCTGACTTATGCCCTTGGGTCCCATCTGTGAGCAGGGAAGCATCAGAATAGCTCCTCCTAGAGACGTCTCTCCCGCCTCTGGCTCCTAGCATGTAGGCCGAAACTGTCTCTTCCTTGTAAATTCACAAAAGCAAGTTCTGCCTGTCCTTCCGATTTCTGGAGTTTCTCTCTCTTCCCTTCTCCCTTTCTCTCAGGCTCCAGGATCCCACCTGTCTTATGGTGCTACACATAAACTCTCTTAATAAAGTTTTAATTCTAAAAGGTGAGTCCTCACCAAATCTGATAAAACTTTTCTGTGACTTCCTATTTCCCTGGAGCTTACAAGATCCATCCTCTGCTGACTCCCTGGCACCATGCCCTCTTCTTCACTTTCAACTCGGTGCTTTCTCGCCACTACTCGTGTCTAGAACATCTTTACCTTTCCATCCCCAGCTTTCAACTCACCTAGACAATCACCACTTGTCCCTCAGAAGTCACCTGGGCTCACAGTCCTCTGACCTTCCACATCCTCTGCTCCATTAACTCAAGTGCCCTCTCATGTCTCCTTAGTATTGGCACACAGCATTGTAGCTATTTGTTTACCTTTCTGTATATACTAGCAGATGAGACTTGATTTATTTTTACTGCATTCATAGTGCCTAGTCAAATACAGGGCGTAAAGACTTCAATAAGTAATTATTGAATAATAACAAGCGCCACACAAGACTTCCATGCGCTGTGACCATCTAACAACACATCCAGACGGCACACAGGCAGCTCAAGTAGCACAGAGGGGAGCCAAGATGAAGCACAAATAACCCTGAGCTTGTTCTCCTGACCTGCATCACAGTGAGCAGATTTGTAAACACAGGGCTTGAATCAATTAAATCTCCAAGGTACTGTTTAAAAATGTTATGACTTAGCATTTCTAGGAAAGGCATATTTATTGTCCAACCTAATACAATTTTAGCTTTAAGACATAACTATTTTTTCTCTTTTTTAATGATCACATTTATTTATTTTTATAAGGTGCGTTACCTACCTGTATATTATCACACATTTCTTGGCTATATGTTAACCTCTGGATTTCAGTCGGAGAGACCAGGTATAAGGCTTGTCCTTCATTAGTGAAACAGAACGTCCGCGCTATTCTCATGTCTGTCAGTGGCAGATAGTTAACATCCAGCATCGGGCGAAGACTAGGTAGGCTGAGTGGAACAAAGAAAACCCATATTTTATATTCAAGCTGATGGAAGCATTTCTTTACATAAACATGTGTGAGTTATTATAGTATGGGTCTTTCTTTTTATTCTCCTCAGAATTACTGATTTTCTTATAAAATCATACATATACATACAAAACCATGAGCAAAATTCTATCTTAGCCACATAGATTCTAAGCAAATGTCCTTAAAGGATTGAATGTATGAGCCAGCAGCCTCAGGACACTTTTTGCAGAATTCTGGGGTTCTTAAAATATAGCTATTGGTATGTTAGAGACGCAGAAGGCAGCAAGTATATAGCGGCATGCGTAGTCTGGCCTCTTCAGAGGACAGCTCTGGAGTCTGAGGGGCAACAGACATGCACTGTGGGTTCAGTTCACAGTGCCTGGGAACAGAGTGACTTTTCTTCTCATTCCCTTATTCCAGATAAACATAGAAATGATTAGGGCATTTGTGCTGAAGGCACAATTAGCTAATAAACACGGCTCAACCTTAAGAGAATAAATAATAGATTAGAATTTATAGGTCAGAATGAACACGTCCAAAGTACTTTCCCAAGGGCTATGTATATGTATCCTAATCCTCAAATATTTTTCAGTATATCCTTTTGGATACTGCTTTTAGGGCCAGTTTTATTAGTCACCAAAGATAAGCAGTTCCATTGCTGTTAAATCCTACCTTGAATGTCAAAGGCAGTAGGAACCCATTTCAATTAAATCTCAAAATTTGAAACTATTCTATTAATTGTTTGTATATGATGATTTAAAATTTTCCAGGATACAGAACTATCTCAAAAAAAGTTACTTTGGGAGGGGGTTTGAGATAGGATCTCACTCTAACTCAGGCTGACCTGGAATTCACTATGTAGTCTCAGGCTGTCCTCCAATTTACAGAGATCCTCCTACCTCTGCCTTCCAAGTGCTGGGATTAAAGGCATGTACTTTACCATGCCCAGCCAGATATTGATTTTTCTTCTCAAACTAGTTTGTAACTATATCTGAGCTCTAGAACTTTACTGTTCAGAACAAGGCCTGAAATATGTAGCCTGGAGGAAGCTTTTATTCATGTTCTATCAGTGTGTCTGAATACTTCAGCCCTGGCTTGTCACTCTTGAGCAGCTGATACTTGGCTAGTCTAAATCGAGATGTGCTGAAAGTGCAAACTCAAAAACTTAGTAAAAAAGAAAATTAGCCACTGAATCACTCCAGGTCACTAAGCCCATTAAGACATGAGTCCAAGACAAGTTTACTTAAACATATTCCATTGCAGATTCACTAAAACAATCTTTTAGGGTTCAGGAAGGAAGTCCAACAGATAATCTTACTTTTAAAAACAATTTAACTTTCTTGCTTATATGTATGTGTATGTGGGGGCACATCAGGGTCTCTTGGCATTCAAATGAACTCCAGACATACGCACCACTTCTGTGTCCAGCTTTATGTGGGT
Organism: Zapus hudsonius; assembly: GCA_004024765.1. Lineage (NCBI taxonomy): Eukaryota > Metazoa > Chordata > Mammalia > Rodentia > Dipodidae > Zapus > Zapus hudsonius. Next base: position 26,490 of record PVHP010013424.1, on the reverse strand, counting down.
GCTGGAGAATTGAACCCAGGCCACCAGGCTTTGCAAAGCAAGTGCCTTTACCTGCTGAGCCATCTCCCCAGTCCCTCAACTGACATTTCTGATGGGTTACATTATCCTTGTTGTATAATATAAATATGCCAAGACAAGGAAAGAGGAGGTATAAACACTCCAATAGGAAAAATGAAAGCAAATCAATTGTTAAGGGCTAGGAAAAACTGATCTAAAAATTTAAAAATAGGGATTTTCTTCTACACAGGGTCACTTTAATAATGAAACAGCCAGAAGATCATTAATTGAAGGGTCCCTAGGTCTGAGAAGTCACACATAGTAAGTCTTCTTCAGCCTTGTTCCTTAGCCTTGATCAGAGCCTGGACCACGAGGTGTTTGCTCTCAGAACTGTTACATTCCAACGGGTCTGGAAAAATCCAGGGAACACACTCAGCATGGGAAAATGCAGACCACTAGGCAGAGGCCGATGGGTAAAATTCAGCTTTTAAAGTCACACAGCAAATTACATATGATTATTTCCTAGACACATGCTATATCCACTGAAATCATGCTAAAATCATTGCTTTTCAAGTGCTTTTGGAGCCTCAGGTTTCTGTTAAGAGCACTAAAAGCCCCATCACAAAAACCAGTTTTTACAAACTGGTAGCTCAGAGACACTATTTTGCCACAAGCCTTCACTTGTCTCAAAAACTCTCTCTTGGTTTTCATTTCTCAAGAAATTTCCCACTGTATAAGTATGGATGGTAGCACAAGGCTATTTAGATAGAAGCTGATTTTGATAATTTGATATATAATCTACCATTTGAGAAATCAAAGAACTATAAAATTTTACAAAAACCAGGTAAGGAATCATTATCAAGCTAAAGTTCCAACTATAACACAAAAGCGGTTTAGTATAAGACAAATTTGAATGATAAATGAAAGCTTTGCTGAGGGGAAGATGCCATACACATAGCCTCATTTATTTTGTGCGTACGTGCACAAAGGTGGTGTGTGCAATACGTGTTTTCTTTTCCAAAAATGAGGCAGGTCTATGGGTTGAATCATTTTCAAACAAAAATAGGCTGGTCTTCATTGGAAATTTGGAAATCTTTTTATTTGTTTTTTTTTGAGGTAGGGTCTCGCTCTAGCTCAGGCTGACCTGTAATTCACTATGGAGTCTCAGGGTGGCCTCGAACTCATGGTGATCCTACCTCTGCCTCCCGAGGGCTATGATAAAGGTCTGCACTGCCATGCCAGGCTTGGAATCTTTAGAAACAGTTGAAGAAAGGGAAAATCAGGCAGAGAACAAATTTAAAATACTTAAAAGAATAAAAGGACAACAAATGGCTTCAATGTTTTTCTAAAACTTTCTCCCTTGCTAACTACTGTCCCTTGGCTTATAAAGCCAATTAGAAAATAATGAAAACAAGACACCATGAAAGCCTCGTTTCATGCCTGAACTACTTTCCTAGCTCTCACCTTTCTTTTTGCCACAGAGTTTCCTACACTTGGGATAAAGGCCCACATAGCAAATGCCTTAGGCTTTGCAGCTCGTATCGTGCCCTTGCAGTCTGTTTTCATTTCTTTTCTATTATTTTTGATGATCTGTTCACTGTCGTACTAGTTCACCTACATAGAAGACTTTCAAAGTTACATATTCTGCCCACGTTTTTCTAAGAGCCCAGACCTAAAACTGCTGTTAAATTCCTGCTGAAGGGCTTCTGAGTACCTCAAAGTTCAAAATTTTATTTTCCATTAATTCTGAAACTTTCTATTGTCAGCTTTCCCAACTCTACCTTGCTTCTCTACCTGCTAATAACACCACTATAATATAAATCCCAATATGGCATTTTGACCTTTAAGTTCTCTGGTCCCTGATTTAACAACCTCCTTACCTTTCACAGAATCAGCTTTGTACACAGTGACTTTCCCTTGATAGCTCCTCACAGCCACTCCTTCCTTGCCTTCTAGGGAGCCATCATTTCAATTCAAAAACCTATCTCAAGATCCTTCTCCCTGTGTGTTTCCTTGTGCATAGCTGCAGGACGTTAATCACCTGCTTTTACATCTCATTTCTTATATTTCTTAGACAACCGCTAAGGTCCTCAGCTATTGGACCAGTCTCCAAGGTACTTTACTCTCAGCAATTTTCCTGTTATAATACATGTTTGGGGATCCTGTTGTTAAACTCTAGGGACTTAGTTTGTCAAAAGAAAATTAAATTCCATATTCTTTTTGTTGGCATTTTCATTTTCTTGGTGTTGTAAACACTGTCTTACTTCCACAATTACTAAGTTTCTTAAAGAGTAAGGGCCCGTTGTACTAGTTTTTAATATCCTTATGCTTAACTGGTTTAATAATTTGGAACCAGGTGAGATGGAAGGAATGACGGTGACTGCTGCAGTGCATGCATCATTTCCTTATGGTGTAATGCTGGTGAGTTCAGACACTCATTAGCTGTTTGTACATCTCGCAAGTCTTGTGTCATTTCACCAAGAATTGAATCGCTTAGCTGATACCATAGTTTTAATGTTTGTGTAGATGACTAGTATGTTGATCAGTGCTGGTTTCAGTCATTCTACATTCATTCAATAAACAATGTTGAGCATATGCTATATGTGTGAATGACTATATTTACAACTTCTGGAAAATTATTTGATTTTAATTTTTAACATTACAATAAGTATGAAAACAATACTTTGTCTATGACCTAGAGAAGCTACGAGGATCAAAGCGAATTCTGTATGTAAAGTTCTTATCTAAATTATGAAGCAGGAATATGTAATTTCATTTCCTTGTAGTTTTCTCATCTAGTGCTGAGCATATTTGGAAGATTACATGTGCATGAATGACTGAAAAATCACTCTTTCCTTGGATTCCTTGATGCCAATTACATATTTCATTCATAGTGAGTATTTTTGTTTTGCAAAACCAAACCAAACCAAACCAAAACAAAAACCCTGCCAAAACGAAACCCACAGAACCTCAAACCTCTATTCGAATTGTTGGACAACAAAACATTCATGAACAACGAAAAATGACTTGAGGTTGATAACATCTTAATCATGAATATATCTATATTCGTTTTGCCATTATACCTCACTGGCATTATTGTGGTTACCAACCTCATTATCATGATATGCCCATTGGCACAGAAGCATGCCAAGCAGGCACTGTTGCACATGACCACCACATCTGCTCGCAGTAGAAACGATGTCTCCGTGATGTTATGCACATAGAGGCAAGTCTGAGAAGGCAGTGAGAAGACTTTGGCTTGTTTTTCTGAGCAGATTATTGCATACTGATGGTCTCCCAGTTCTTGGGACGAAGAGGAATAGTTCAGGACCAGTTTCCTTCTCCACATTTTTTCATTTTCATCTATGTTGTTTGGATCCCTCCAAACTTCATATGGTGGTTGCATTAAGCTACCAGTTCGGTCCATACAGGAAAAGGTTAGCACAGCTCCTTTTAAAGAGAGGAATGTCCCTATAAAACAATTTAATGTCATAGACACATGAAATAATTAGTAGGTATAGTGTCATAATACTGCACCAAAGACAAAAATCAGATGTTTATAAATTAACTATTGTAATAACTTGGGTTCACAGAATATCAGCATGTGTTTAGGTTGACATTTCAGGCTCATAATCGCCAATATTATACTCTTTTACCCTTAAGAACAGGTAAATTATAATAAATACTAGAAGAGTATTCAATTTACGATAGTTCATATTACATAGGAAGCTTATGCCTTTGTCCCAAATCAATACAAATTATTAATACTTCATATTTTAAGGTTGAAAAAGTACCAATGAAGAAAGGAAAAAAGCTTACCACTTGGCAGTATCATCACTGGGTCAGTAAGCCTTTGCTCATCTGCTGATGGGAGACTTAGGGAGATGATTAACACCATTCCCAGACTCGTTCCAACAAACAGACAAGGGGAGATGGTCGAGTCATTTCTCCGTGTGAAGGATTCCATGAAGTATAATGCTGTAATTGCTTCTTTTGAATCTTTGTCAATACTGGAGATACTAGAGCTTCTAGAACGATTATAGGAATTCTCTCGGGTTTCTACGGAAATTTAAAAAGCAAAGGCTAAATTTTGGTGTATTTTCAAAATGAAGTCAGATTTAATACATTAAAACCAAATTTATGAGAGGAAAAAAATAGTCATTTGTTGTTAATTGACATGAAAGCCAGCGAATTCAGTTCATCAGCTTATTGGGAGACGTGGAGCCTGAAATTCAGATATGTGAGTCAGTTGAAACAGAATGAACGCATTTAAGCAGAGTCAAGATGAGCACTTGAGTCCCCTGATTTTCAGCTCAATGTACATCTTTCCTCATCTCCTGGTAGATCAGTTAACATTCTTTAATCAAGAAAAAGATATAATATTAGTCAAGGTTGCAGTAATTACAGGATCATTTTAATTGTGCTTCCTTCTCATCTCTGGATCATTGAAACCATTACTAATGAGCCATCGGTAATTCACGCTTACCAACAATACTGGTGTGGCTACTGACCTGAAAAGACCAAGCTGGGTCATAGTTATTCTGTGACAAACATATTGTATATCACAGGTAATCACAACTGTAAAAATTAAAGTTTTTACCAAGTCCAAAATACAAATGTTATCTCTCTGAGCTGGTTTTCAGCTGCCCACCTTCCTTCCAGATGCAGTTCTAACTTTGCCAAACAAGGGCTTGTAGGCTGTGCCCACCCTGTTAATGACGTGATCTTTCCGAGAGGGCTTCAGCCCACTCAGAGGTACAGTATGGCTTTAGATTATCTTGCTTTTCAACATTTGCACATGTGCACCCCCAAACACGCATAAATTCACCTACCTGTTAAATATTAACACAGTTACAGTGTTCCTTCCTTTTTTCCAGAGTACAAGGTCCTCTTATTTTTCTATTGCCTTCACTCTCCTTTCCCTCTGGGCAGATCCAAGTATATCTCATAATTATAGTTATAGAAAATTAGGTTCCTCAAAATGTATTCATTTTAAGAAACAAAATATAATATTATGAGTCTCCCTTTTAATCTTAAATCTATAAAAATAATTTCAAATGAAGAAAACAATAGTTTATCATAAACTCTGGAGATGAGGGGGAAGGTGGAGACAATCTAGACATTTTCCAAATTTAAAGACAGAGTTAGAGTTAAGCAATTTCCTAGGATCTAGCACAAGCTAGAGGCAGAAATATGTAAAACTCAAAATTGCAGCACTCCTTTCAGAATTATGCTTATTCCTCTTATAATCCTTACATATCATTTTATAACAACATTCCTAGCTAATATAGGTTTCTAAAATTTTACTACTAATGGTTCATCACCATTCAATGTAGATACAAACACCTGTTACGAGAGATAATATCATTCTGAATATCCATGTGACCAGACTTAGCAAAGAATAATATTAAATAGAAACTGAGCAATGAGTTTATTTTTAAAAATTAAGAACCATGTAGATCACTAAAATCTTTAAAGGTTAACAAATGAAGGGTCACTTCAGCATGGAATTTCCATAAGCAAATCTTCCTATTATTTTTCTCGTCCCTCCTCCTCATCCCGTTGCTCATTAGTGGAGAGCAGCAAAAAAGTTACGAGATTCTGTTTTTTCCTCCAAACATTTTTGGCTTGGCTACTGTACTTGATTCCCTGCCCCTATGCTTATTCCATAGGTAAGGAAATCATTCTTTCTCTCTGAAAGCTTACAAACGTTCTAAATTTATTTTATTTTATTTGTTGTTTGTTTTGAGGGAGGGTCTCACTGTAGCCCAGGCTGACCTGGAACTCACTCTGTGGTCCCAGGCTGGTATTGAACTCACAGTGATTCTCCTGCCTTTGGCTGCTGAGTGCTGGGATTAAAGATATGCACCGCCATGGCTAAATTTATTTATTTTTATTTACTAATTTATTATTTATTTATTTGTTTATTTATTTATTTAGTAGCTCTGGGATAGATTCTAGGCCTCAGGCAGACTAGGCAAGTGCTCTACCATGGGATGAACTGTATCCCCGGCCTTTTTTTTTTTTTTTTACACGTTTTGGACACAATCTCTTGCTAAATTCTCTGGGTTGGTCTTGAACTGGCTCTGTAGCCTAGTCAAGCCTCATGAACAGCTGGGATTACAGGTTTGTGCCACCAGATAGGCTAAGATTCTAAACTTTAGAATTTAAACTTTCTCCACAGTCGTCTGACAATTGAGGGATTAAATTAAAATTAGAAAGGGATTTTTGTACTGAGTGGGTATAACCCACCCACATCATTCTTTTAGAGCGAAGAAAGAAGTGAAGTGAGGAATTATCTGCAGATGGCCTTAGACCAACTGGCTCAGTTATTCATTGGCTAGTCGTTGTGTGTTTTTGTTTTGTATTTTTTAAATGTGACTTGCATCCCTTGTCTCCCAGCATTGTTACCATGACAAACCGAATGTTTAACTGTACTCACAAGAATTGGTGTTTATCCTACCTTCGGTTGTAACTGGCAAAGCAATCTCCATGCAAGCAGCTGACTGTGCCTTTCTAAAGGGTGGTCTTCCAGGACCCCAGCGATTTACTTTTGAAACATCAGCACTGGAAAGACGTTTTCCAGAACTGCAACTCTGAGAAGTTGGACTTGTGCAGTGTCCATTTACATGGTCTGTACCAAGAGGAAGAAGGCAGAATAAATATCATAATTCAATCTTCATATAAAGAAATCCGAAGGTGTATGTTAAAAATGAAGAGGAATGAAAATTCCTCTTTTTCCAACCCATTTGGGCATAACTAAATCCTTGCTATTTTAAGATTAGTCACAATTTCAGATTTAGCCAAAAATATGAAGATACTTTTTAGGTATAGGATACATTTTCTTAATTTGACTAATTACCATTGCTTTAAAGTGCTGCAAATCTTTATTTTGTATTTAATAAATCATTTAATGGCAATATTAAGTAGGTTTTATGACTGGACTTTGGACTTTCTGGTGCATGATTTAAATAGACCACCTTGTGCTAAGTTCTGGAAGTACTTGAGGCCCCTGCTTGAGTTTTAAGATGCAGACTGAGAGCTCACACCGTGTGGTTGAGAAGGGCACGCAAGCACTTTGCTTCTAGAGCTCAACGGCCTGCGTGCAAACGCCAGTTCTGCCACAAACTAGACTTACCAATTCCTTAAAGTCTTCACACTCCAGTTTCCACTTCTACAAATTTAGACCATCACTACCTACTTTCATGGCATTTCTGTGATTGTGTGTGTGTGTGTGTGTGTGTGTGTGTGATGACACATGTCACGAACTCAAATACATGATGGCTCAAATACATATTTGACTCTAAATAAAGTTTTTGTTTTTGTTTTGTTTTTTGAGGTAGGGTCTCGCTCTAGTCCAAGCTGACCTGGAATTCACTATGTAGTCTCAGGGTGGCCTTGAAATCATGGCAATCCTCCTACCTCTGCCTCCCAAGTGCTGGGATTAAAGGCGTGCGCCACCACGCCCGGCTCTAAATAAAGTTTTGTTACTGTCACCCTTGATCCAGAATAAAACTCATCATGCTCAAAACTGGTTCAGTTAACATTTTGTGAGTTAAACTCTGGACGCGACTTAAACAACCTGGGGCTGGGGGAGTAGCTCAATGGTCACTACTTGACTAGCATGCATGAGGCTCGGGTTTCCATCCTCTCAAATGTAGTTTCTGGTTCTTAAGGCTAACAAATCTGTATCTGAATTATTACTCATTTTCCACAATATGAATAATGCATTCTGAAATATTTTCCCTTTGTCATCCATGGATTTATGGTTACATGGAGAATGCCTTCTGGCTATGTTGGATGTGTGGAACTGACAGCTATTAAAGCCTTTCTGTACTGAAGTTAGAAAGCCTAACGTTGTGGACTTCCTGGATTCCGTTACAGCTAGTCAAGGGTAAGAATCCTTTCTGACCATTTAAATTTATTGACAAATTCTGCTATTTATATTTAAAGTGAGAGTTCACATCTATGAAACATTTAAATGGTAGACATTTTACACACTCTGTCATTTAAACTTCACAACAGCCCTGAAGCAGAGATGCTTCTCTTATTATCCTGATATTGCAGATGAGGACAATGAAGCTCAGAAAAAAATAGTTCTTAACCCTCAGTTTACTTCCCCATAATTCTTTTTCTTACTATTAACACAGAACAGATAATAGGGAAAACATTAGTTCTTTGTCCTTAAAATATGAGGATTATGTCTTTTAATGAAGTCATATAGAAAAGCAGTCTGTCCCCCACTGACGCCAGGACAGCAAGGCTAACAGTCCTTGGATACTTCAGTCCCTTACATACAACAATGCAGTATTTGCATATATTTTACTCATATTCTTCTACAAACTTTAAATTATCTCTGGATCATTTATAATACCTAATATGATATAAATGCTATAAAATAGCTGTGGTACAATACTTTTTAGGAAATAATTATCAGAAAAAAGTCTGTATATGTTTAGTACAGATATGATATTAAAAACGATTTTAAATATGCCATTCATTGAATCAACAAAAGTAGAACCTGCAGATATCTAGGGCTAACTATACATGTCTAAACTTTGGGAAGGCACAAAACATTATGTCTATCACTTAAAACAACATAAGCTTAGTTTCTGCTCTGTGACAAAACTGAGGAATAATAATATTCTTAAAGAGATGCAGAGCTAGAGAGATGGATCAGCAGTTAAGGTGCTTGCTTGCAAAGCCTAAAGGCCAATTTGGATTCCCCAGGACCCACGTAAAGCCAGACGCACAAGGCAGCACAAGGTGACGCATGTCTGGAGTTTGTTTGCAGTGGCTGGAGGCTCTGGCTGCCCTCACACTCTCTTTCTCCCTATCTGTTTCTCTCTCTGCTTGCAATTAAATAAAAATATTTTTAAAGAGTCGTAATTAAAATCAAATTATGCAAAACTTGTTTTTAACATATGAAGAAAAATATAAACTACCGAAGTTTTAAAAATCCATAATCTCAGTAGGATTTACTGCTGTGGCACTGACCTAGTAAAGGAAATAAAAACACAGATAATCCCGTAGGCCTGGCTTGGTCCCTGGCGGCTCCCTCCTGTGGGGTGGGTAGGCTCTGACCATACTGGAAATCAAGAAGAGAGAGGCCAGAAGATGGGTCACCTCCACCTCACCTGCCCCAGGAGTCACTAGAGGGACAGTGGTGACATGAATTCTGCTCTCATGGCTAGTCTGCAAACCAGCTCCAGGGATATGGCGACAGGCACTGTGCTCACTCAAACCTCATCAAAACAGATCCAGAGGCTACAGAGACAGCAACACTGAATGAGATCCCTCTCTCATGGAGAGGGGATGGGGAGATTCCAGAGCTCTAGGGTGAGGGGAATAGCCCGAGACACCATGTTTCCCATCCCACAGAGACAGACTGACTGAGGCCTCTTGTTCCCCACAATGAATACCAACAACCCCACTGAAGAAGACCCTCAGGATAATTGGGACGGGGAGCAACCTTTTTATAAAAATATCAATAATTTAAAAAAACTAAAAAATTGAAAAACCCACAGGTAATCTGATGAAGTTTCAAAAAGCAAGACTGTAAATTCCATAAGATCTGAAAGACAAACTTTAAAAGGGTCTATTTAATAAAGTTTATTTCAGTGGGAGACTTAATACAGAAACATGTCACCACCACAAAAGAAACTTAGAAATGATAAAGTTTTCTAAAACATTCTTAAAGTAAAAACAGAACCAGAATTCCATTCTCTTATATATCAAACTTATTTTTTTGTTGAATACTATCAATATGAAATGACACTACTGTATGACATAGGGGAATAATTACAGACAACTGTGTTTATATATAGGATTATAGACATAAGAATTCTAAAACATTTTCTCAATAAAAGAAACAAGAAACAGTATATACCTTGGCGTGTAATGATTTATGAAACAACTGATCTATTGACAATTTGTACATGTATATAGTGCATTTTGACCATACTCCCCTCTCATGACCTTCTCCTGTCCCCTTCCTGGTTGCTTCTTGCCCATTAGTCCCTCTGCTATTTGGCGTCTTTCTTGTTTGTGTGGGCGTGACTCACTGAGTCATGTGAGCACTGCATGTATGGGCAGAGGTGGGGTTATTTACCAGGCCCATGGGTACTACTAGTGGTTATGTCTCCCATTCCCCCAGCTACCTACCATTAAGTGCCTATCCTCAGAGAGGGACTGGGGGTGGGGGGCTCATACCCTCCTCTATTATGCATGACCTAATCTCCATGGGCTCAGTACTATATAGGTCATGTCAGGTTGACAGTCACTGTATGTGGTGTTATGAATACAGGGACACGTGTCATGCCTGAACAACAGCATTCCACAGCAGCCCTCCCATCCTCTGGCTCTTATATTCTTTCTAGTCCTTCTTCTGGAATGTTCCTTGAGCCTCGGGATAGGCGATTTAGATATACATTTGCATAATCTGCATCCCCTAAATTCTACTTCTGGATGTATAAACAGCAGAAATGTGTTTAATATTTGCATTAAACATTACAAGATTGTCACATTGGCCTTGTTTCTAATGATCACAAACAAAATCTCCAAAGTGTTCAAAAACAATAAATATACCAATATTCATATAAGAAAATGTTACATAGCAATAGAAATCGTATTACAACATAGATGGATTGTAGATACATATTAAAAAATATAAAAGTAAAAACTGTATGATTTCAATCATATCAAAAGTATCACAGTACTAACCGGGCTGGCTCCTAGGCTATCCATAATCCCCTACCCCCATGGACTGATCCAGACTACCCACGGAGGAGGATATCCAGTGAGTGGGGATAGGAAAGAGGGGCATTGGGGAAATGGGATAACAACTCATTATTTGTTCATTAAATTTATCTCATTATGTATAACAAAAAATAAATAAAAAGTATCACAATACTAATTAATGGTAATAAAACCCATAAAAGTAAAAACAGGTGAAGATAGAAATCAGAATAGTAGGTAATTCTGTGAAAGTTGGTGATAATAGGTGCGTGGGTGAAGCTTCTAGGTGTCTAGAGACACTTTCTGTCTTAATCTGGGTGGTAGTTGGCATTTTCTTTGGTAAAATGAATCAATCTGAACTCTTAATATGTATGCACGTTGATGTTTGTGTATGATAATCCAAAGACAGTTTATCCCAAAGAGTTAGTGCCAAGGCATCTCAATATTTTCCAAATTAGGAAAACATGAGTTGTGGTATCAAAGTAAACAGATGGAACTTAGTTAAAACACACAATATGAAACGAAGACTTATAAAGAATGGTTAGGGCTGTACTATAAAATATGATATTTCTTATGAATATCTATAAATAAAATAAGACACAATACATATTCTAAAAAATAAACATAACATATAAGAAGAAAATCAACAAAACATTAGAACAATATATTTTGCCTATTCTCTGTCCTTGAAAGGCCAACTGATCAGAATATACAGAGATATAACACAAAGCAACACTCATACTTCATGAAACATATTCACCTTAAATAACTCTTGGGTACAAAGACTCTGCCACCTATTTGGAAAACAATACTAATAAAATCACAACTTAGAAAATAACGATACATTTAGGGTATAATCCAGAGAGGAAATTTAGTACTGAATATTTTTATCAACATGTAAAATATAATTGAAACAAACTGTAAGAATAAAACATATAGCACAAAAACTTGAAAGAAGGGAAAATAAAGTAACTCAAAGGAAACAGAAGTAACAAAGATACAAGTTGAAATTGGTATGTTAAAAATTAACAAAACAAAAATTGTTTAGGATTACAATCTTTCCACCCCCTCTTCTGCTCAGTTCCCTAAGTCATGGTGGGTATTAAATAAAAAATAAAATATATAAGTACCTCAACTAAAAAAACATATAATCCTAACTTATGTATGTTTGCACAATTTCTATAATGAAAACATTTTTAAAGCAAAAGCATAAATATACAAAATAAAAATTACAAGGAATAATTGTTTCAATAGCAAAATATCCAAGCTTTAGAGAGAAGTAATCCCAAAAGTACTTAAACTTTAGGGCAAAAAGAAGAAAGGACCTCGAATGATTGATAGCTCATGACAAAAAGAATGCACAAAAGACAAAACAAGCTAAGTTTAAAATAACTGGATCGCAGTTCATGCTTAATATCAATTAGGTTATCAAACAAATTGTAACTACATTATCAAATTATTTCACTTAATAGTCTTTCAAAAATTAAAGATACCCAATGTTTTGAATGTTATTGAAGGAGAGAAATTTTACAAATTCTAAGGACTTGAGAATGTCTATAAAATTAAATTATAGTATATGTATTCAATTCAATATAATACAGCAGAATAAATAGCACTTAGTGTAGTAAAGCTGGAACACAAGCTATACTGTAAAGTGAATCAAGCAAGCATTATTATAGTAAACTACATAAAACAGAGGTAAAATGAATATGTCTTTTTGACTTAATTGCAAACACAAATTGGAAATATATAATGAATTAGGAATAACATTTAGATTTTTGGGAGGATAGAAACAATGTGTAAGGATCTTGTGGGAGTTCAATTTCTCTTTGATGTTTGAATTCCATGTTTATTACATTTTAGATTATGGATGAGAATTCAAAATTAGGTTGTTATATAAATTTGATATAAGATATTAAATTATACAAAAGACTTCTTACTCAAAAAATGATCAAGGTAAATTTTAAGAAAATTAATTTTGCTATATGGCATACAAAATGAACTGTACGAGAGTTTAAAAAGTGAGGGTCCTTGCTAGAATATTTTTGTGATATTCTTGTTAGAAGGCAATACTTTCCTGGTTAGGATGGTGCTAATGGGAATATTAAAAAAATAAGCTAGGCAGAGCAGGCAGCTCTTAAAAAATCAATAAAACATAATAAACGGATCTGATTAAAATAAAAATATACATAGAACACAACTATATTTCACGTAGTCTAGATTTCTGAAGAGCAATAAAAAATGAACAGCTTTCAAAGGATGGAGTAAATTTAAGAAATGTTACAACTCTAAAAATTTTAAAAGTCCAAATACATGCTTTTAAAAGACATTATTAATTTGAATAACTTCATATAAATTTATAAATAATATAAATAAAAACTAATGATATGCTTTAATACTTTGGTCACACTTCTTCCATGGCTCAAACCTGAGCCCTGTATATGCCAGACCAAGGCTTTATCACTTAGCTACACAACCCTTTCTTTCAAATTTGGAAAAACAAACTTAACAGTCATTACCAAAAGATATACACACTATTTTGGTGTTAAAATTATACATTGTTGCATATTCATTATTGAAAAAAAAGATAAAGTAAAAATATTTTTAAAATAAGCAAACCATTCCTAATTGTACCACCCAAAGAGTTCTGTTCATTTCATACCATAAAGTCCTATCTCTAGGAATCTTTATCGTATTTTTATATGTAAATGAATGAGCTCACACTTTATCTTGATGATTTATTTAATACTATACTATATTGTCATTTTACTTTCTTTGCCAATAAATATGCGTGTCTCAAAACACTGTCCAGATGAATGCTATCATATTCTTCGACAACTGAAGTATAAATTTCCCACAAGTTCATCTCTAGCCATTTTATCTGACACATATTAAGTATTCTTAATGTATCTGCAAAATGATCTTTAAAACATTTTTAAAATATTACATTCATACTGCTAATTTTAATTTTATTTTGGACAAAGAATATTTTGTATTTACTTTTTGACAGTTTCATACACACACATATGTAGCATGGTCCAAGAATATTTTTAAAGACAGTCATTTGTATTTAATTTTAGAAACAAAATTGCTCATGGTTATCTTCCAGAAACTGGATTTTAACTATTGAATTATAAATTTGATAAAAGAATTATGAAAATATATCAACAAAGTACTACACTGAATAACTGAAAGCTTGAAGAAGAGCACTCGTGCCTACCTGAAGTACCTGAAGTACCTGAAGTGGGAGACTTGCAGCGCTCAAGTTCCGGGGGAACTGGACTGTCATTCAGCTCCGTTAAACCTAAAAATACAAGGAGGGAGAATCCGAGAGATAAATAGTGTGACACTTCACTTGTAATTCTTATTTCTTAATTCCTTCAGACCCTTTTCACTGAAAATTACTTACCATGTGTATCTTGTAATTTTTTTGAAAAGTTGTGATACAGGATAAATAAGAGGTGATACTGACATACGGAGGGGAATTAAACATAAAAAGTGGAAGGATATAAAATTCTATTTTTTATTCTCACTATCTGCACCTCTATATACCTACAGCATCTGTAAAACATTCTTCATTATAGTTTTCCTATCCTTGATGGACTGTCTCTTATACTTTTTCCTTTAAAAATGAAAATATTCAATTTCTATTTATAAATAAGTCCCCATACCCAGAAAAATTGTCTTCATTCATATTCCTCCTTATTGCTCCATTTTGCACAAAATTTGTATAAGTGTCAGATGCAAAAAGCATAGGATTTTGAAACTGAAAAGTCCTAATGTTTTGTATTTGTGTTCACAAGTTTAAGCTACTTATTTGAATAAATAAAATCACAGAGCTAAATAAACCACTGTCATAGCGCAGGTAAACACAGCTTACTGACAGGTGTACGTTCTCAGAAACGTATCAAGTGATTTTGCCATGGTGGAAACCTGGATGGTATAGACTTTGAAACATTCAGATTGTCTGGCGCTGCTAGGCTACACACCTTTACAACACGTTACTACTGTGCTTTGACAACCGTGACAGTGATAAGTCTTTATGTTTTAAGCACACATAATACTGAAAATGTACAACAGGAAACACATAAAGTAACAGGGATGTTTCAGCTCCACTATCATCTCCTGGGATGACCTCTGTGCCAACAACTGAACAAAGCACAAGTTTGTAAATTGTTATGTATCTATTCTGCTCATAGAGTTTCGAGCACCAACTGGAAAACATATTATTTGCCCCATTTCATACATTTTAAGAACTTTCAACTTCATGTTCATCTAATTATTAAATTTCTATTTATAGGGATTATATACTTACAATATTTGATATAAATATTACAAGTACATTAAAAATAAACATGCATTAACCTAAATTTTATTAAATACATTCTTCACTTTAGAGATACAAAAGTTTATATCTAAATAAGCAAATACTAATTTAAAGAGGCACTATAAAATTACCTTACACATCCTTACAGGTTTATCCTAAATAAACTGATTATCTGGCAGCAGATTAGGTTAGAGAAAGGAAGGGACTACTTTACTAGATAACACACTATTGAATGATGAATGGGGTCATTGAAGAAACAGAATAAAATAAAATTATTACTGGAATAGAATGATAATGGCAACAGCATACAATAATTTATGGGATACAATAAAAGCAGTCTAAGAGGAAAGTTTCTAGATCTAAGTGTATATATTAATAAATCAGCAACATCACAAGCAAACAACCTTAGGGCCTTGGAAAAACAATAAAAAGCCAAACCCAAATTCAGTAGATGGAAAGAAATAATTAAAATCAAGGCAGTAATTAATGAAATAGAAATGAAAAAAATGAAGTATCAATGAAACAAAGTGAGTTGTTTCTTTGAAATGCTAAATGAGATTGATAGACAAACTAACCAAAGGAAAGAAAAAAAGAAACCCAATTTAATTAAATTAGAGATGAGTAAGAAGCTATGATGATAGATACCAATGAAATTCAGAAAATTATGAGGACCTACCTCAATATAATTTGGAAAATCTAAAATAAATAGACAAATGTCTAGATATATATGACCTGTCAAAATTAAACTATGAGACAAATCACGCACAGACACACACACACACCCCAGGTCCAGTGGATTCACTGGTGATTTTTACCAGACATTGAAAGAACTAACACCAATACTTCTTGAACTCTTCCATAAAATAGGAAAGTAAGGAACCCTATTTTATGAAGCCAGTATTATCTTGATACCAAAATCAAATAAAGATGCAACAGAAAAAGAAAATTATAAACCAATCTGCCCCATGAACACAGATACATAGATACAAAAATTCTCAATAAAACTAGCAAATCAAATACAGAAACACATCAAAATGATCTTCTATCATGATCAAACTGGTTTTATTCCAGAGATGCGGGGGATATGAATACACAAATTAATAAATTCAATAAATCACATAGACTTGAAACCAGAAATCATATGATTGTCTCAAGAGATATAAAAGGCTTTTGACAAAATCCAACATTCAATCATGATAAAGTTTTTGAAGAAATTGAAAATAGAATATTCCTTCCATAAGAGGAAGTATATAGGACGAGCCAACACGATGCAAAGTGGTGAAACACGCAAAGCATTTTTACTCAACTCAAGAAAGAGACAGTGAGACCTCTTGAAATTAAATAAAAAAGCTTGCTTCTGTATAGAAAAAAAAAAAAAAACCAAAACACTCTCCTTCAAGTAGAGACAACCTTCAGAATAGTAGAGAATCTCTGACCACTGTAGACCTGACAGAAGATTTTCGTCTAAAATATCCAAAGAACAACAACAAAATAACAAAAACCCCAATCAAATAAAGTGGGATCTAGAAATGAACAGTGTTCTCAAAATAGAACAAATGTTCAATAAATATTCTAGTAAAATGCTCAATATTCTCAGCCATTTGAGGAATGTAAAGAGTCTTTTCAATGTTTCAAATTTAACTGACATTTTGGTGATTCAGTGTTGTGATGGGAGGACACCAAGTAGATGCAGAGGCCAACAGAGCGGCTTCCCTTTTGGTTTTGACAACCAAAAATATCTCCAGACATCAGCAAACATCCTCTTGGATAGAATATGATATGATATGTCATCAATATGCCTCAGAGATCCAAATTAGGGCCCCAGATCACTCATTTAATATTTAGATTTGTGTGCCTTGATACTTGAATCTCTACTTGGATATATGACCGAAATAGTGAATTTTTTTCCATGTCTAAAATGGAACTGTTGATTTCCTACTACTACACCCCAAACACTGCCTTAAACTTCAATAAGATTATGACACAATCATGTGTTCAAGTCAAAATCAGAAAATGATCTTTAATTCTAATCATAATTAGTAGCTATATAAGTTACGGTTCTTGAAACTGTCACTCTCTTCCACTGTGTTCTTCTGGTCCTCTTAAAGAGGACCTCAGTTTCTAGCCTTCAGTGCAGGTCTAGCCTTCTACCTGGCAAACCAGCCTGCCTTCTTTTGGGGCCCACAACATTTTCTTCATGTAAGCAGCATGGGTGATATTTCAGAACACAAACCAAGCATTCTTTCATACACTATCCTCCAGCCTCCCTGGCTTTCTCTCTCTCTCTCTA
Organism: Zapus hudsonius; assembly: GCA_004024765.1. Classification (NCBI taxonomy): domain Eukaryota; kingdom Metazoa; phylum Chordata; class Mammalia; order Rodentia; family Dipodidae; genus Zapus; species Zapus hudsonius. The sequence continues at coordinate 9,139 of PVHP010013424.1, read as the reverse complement.
GATGACAGGAGGTAAATCCTTTGCCACCTTAGAACTAACCCTCTTGTAAACTGTTTGCTCAGACTAGAATGGGCTGTTCTCTGTTCTTCATGTAGCTGATTGTTTCATCTGAAATTTTAAGCTTTATTGAGATGTGACTGACATATTTACAAAGAACACAATATAATAAATTTTCAAGTATGTATAGACTTGTAAAGCTATCTCCACAATTAGGAAAACAAACACATTCCCCATCGGTGACCATTCCTTCCCCCATAGCTTCCCTTTCATCTTCAACTGTAAGTCGGACTTCTTCAAAAGATAGTCGAAGGTTGTTAGAGGAGGAACATATATCTGTCAGCATATATCTGATAAGGTGAATGGAGAATCTATACAAATATACACAAATATAGAAACTCCTGATGTGTTTTCCATCACTGCACATTAGTTTTCATTTTCTGACTTGACATAAATGAGATAAATATCATTCATTCATAGCATTTATCACCAATGCATTCCTTTGGATGGCCAAGTTGACAGATGAGTTTGTTCATTCGTTCCTATCGTAAATTCGGGTTATTTCTGTTTCTGACTGTGACACAGCTGCTCTGACTACTATCTTGTGGGTACAGGCTTTTACTTCCCCATGGTAAACAGGAGTATGGTGGCAGATCATCTGGTGCTGTTTAACAATTTAAGAACCTACCAAATGGCCCTTTGAAAACTCATCACTGTAAGTTTCCAGTGGTAGTGTGGGAAAATTTTAGTTCCTTCACATTTTCCCAATACTTGGTAAGATCAGTGTGTTTAATTTTAGCCACTTTAGTAAATATATAATAAACTATACATAGCCAAATTATATTAATCAGCAATTAAAATTCAAAATTTCATTAAATTTATTTTTAATAAAGACATCTGAGCCATTGAAGAATGAATTCCCTTTCATAATACACAGTGTTTATCATTCAGCAGAAAAGGACTCTATGCTGCCCGGCATGGTGGTGCACGCCTTTGATCCCAGCACTAGGGAGGCAGTGGTAGGAGGATCACTTTGAGTTAGCAGCCAAGCTTGGCTAGAGTGAAAACCTACCTCAAAAACAAACAAACAAAAACAAAAAGGACTTTATAACATCTGATTCCAAGTTTCAGGCTTATATGACCCTCTGTGGATAGAGTCTGATAGAGTCATGAACTATTTCTTTAAGTCCTCTTAAGTACTTAATTTCATTTCTCTTTGGACAATTTAGGTCTCAGGTTATTGTGATTACAAAATATCAATCAGTTCAGTACTGTCAGAAGTTGGTTTTCTTAGTTGTAAATATGAGAAGTGCCACAGCTGTTCATGAGGCAGACAATGGCCTTCTGTTCTGCCCTATCTTAGAACCATCATCATTTATTTATTGACTTTATCACTTGTGCTGGACACAGAGAATGCTTTTTAAGGTTTAGAGAGATGTTACTAGGTTGAGAGAGAGAAGGGGTGAGAATACAGAGAGCTTTGGCCTACAAGAAGCAAGAACAGTTAAGCCTGAAGAATGTTCTAACTTATTATTATAGAATCTGAATTTCAAAAGTTTAACTGATATGGTTTTCATTCTTCTCACATAGAGCATAAGCCTAAAAATTTTGCCACACAGATGAATTGAAACTGCATAATCACTATTCTGTCCAAGCCTGTGCACGGTAGGCATTTAAATAAGGAAGTTGTCACAACACAACTCCATGGCAGTGTGAGAGGCTTATGATAGCATGTGAAATCTGAGCAGGGCATTTCCAGAGAGGAGATGATATGAGCATATATGAGTAGAAAAATACACTTGGTTTAAGGGAAGAACTTTTATAGGCGAGTAGTAGAAAATTCATTTGATGTACACAGGTGTTACATCTTAGAGGACTCTGAATGAAAGGAACATAAGAATACTCAACAATTTTCAGCTGGGTATGGTGCTGCACGCCTTTAACCCCAGCAGACTGAGGTAGGAGGATCACCATGAACTCAAGACCACTCTGAGACTACATAGAGAATTCCAGGTCAGCCTGGGCTAGAGCAAGATCCTACCTTGAAAACCAAAAACAAACAAACAAACAAACAAAAAATCCTCAACAATTTTCAAACTTCTTAAACCTTTATGTTGGGATTGGTAGTGCAGAATTCTGATGGGTCAAAACCTGCTTTTGTTTCTCATCCTCAGTCCACTATTTTTAGCTTGCTATAAAACTATTAAATATTCAGTCTAGAAAAAATAGGAAATACAAAAAAAGATAAAAGAAATTGGTAAAAATCGAATCTCGTGCCCTAGAATACTTAAAGAGGCTAAAATGGGATTCAGATATTCTGGAGACTATTTCTAGGAAAAGTTTTGGTTGCAAACCGTTTTTGTGATCATAGACAGTTTTTTTTTTTGTAAATAGCAAGATGGTAACTATTTTAGGCCTTGTGAACCATGTGATTGTTTTTGCAGCTACTCAGTTCTGCCTTTGTAAAGTGAAAGCAGCCATTAAAAATATGTGAGTGAATGAAGGCAGCATATCCTAGTAAAGCTTTATTAACGAAACCAAAATTCCAAATAATTTTTAAACACTGACAAATAGCATACGTAATGAACTTCTGTGTGCCAATCAGCCAGAACCCAAGGCAGCTAATGCTCTCTCACAAGATACCAGGAGAGAGACAGTGGGGGTACCCTAGAAGGAGTCTATGCTGGAGCAGAAACCTGGGGAACACAAACAAAACTCCCAGGAACTGACTTCTTGCTAGATACATAAAATTTTAGGTTTTATAACTGATGTGATTCCATTAGTAAGGGCAGGTTTGAAGAAATTTAAGTTACAAGCAATATATATGTCTAAATGTATGTATGTGCTTAGACATATAATTTTATACAAACATAATATATATATATGCCAACACCCTGACTTTAACAAAATAAACTGATATAATGTAAACAGTTTTTCATGTCAATAATATTTAAACTATAATATCGCTACTATCATCTGTATCTCCAGTCACACACTCCTTATAATTTCTTTTTTTATACGTATACAGTGTTTAAATTACTTATTCTATTTATTATTTAGACCTACATTTGCTATCATAAGACATGTTAACTTTATTCATCTTTATTTGTGTCTTTAATGCCTTTATTTCACAGAGTCTAGTACCTAAAATAACTATAGGTGTGTGTGAGAGGTGTTATATTTTAATAAAAGGCTTCAGAAATTAGAATTATTTAGTCATGTCCCAGAAATAAGAAACCATTTCGATGCTAGTTTGAATAAAATTATAAAATGGCCAAAATTACAATAGTATTGCCATAGTATGCCAGCTTTATTATTGCTAAGGGCACTCCAGTGTTTCTCTTTAAGAACAAAGACAGTAACTGTTAGACCAATGGACACAGTCCACGTGGTTTGAAATGACACTGATACAGAGTGTGAGTGAATGGGTACATGACAGGAATGATTTGAAATAAAGAAAAATAAATTAAAATCATAAAAATACCATATTGCAATTTCATAACAAAAATTGCATGCATGCTGAATGTGTTTTACAAAAACACATTACTGAGCACTGATGAATGGTTTCAACTCAAGCATCATGACTTCAAAAAGCTATTTGCCTAACCTTCATGGAACTTACTCTGATAGGAAGTACGGATCCGTTTCGTTAAATCAGGATAAAAGTTAGACAGGCCACGCATGCAAAAGTTGTCTTTGGAACATGCCAGAACACCAGCATCAGCAGCAGGCAGAGGAAAGAGAGAAAAATAGTCTAAAGTGAAAGAAAGTGATATCATACCAGAATCTAGAACAGCCAAGATGAAGAAATTGTAGCAAGTTTAGGTAATCAAATTAGAAGGAGATATTAAAAATAAATTAGAAAGGTGACAGGTGAATGATGAGAATGCTGTAGCAATTTTATTTAATCAAATAGAAAATTGATGACATATTTTTCTTGATGCTTTTACATAGTATATTTACTTGGTTTGTAATACTATGTAAAATCACACTGTTAATACCAAAATTATTAATCTTTCAGAAATTACAAAGAAAGCTTGGGGATTTTAGACCTTCGTGATTGTTTTTGTAAATAACCCGTGCACTCCTAGGATTTCAGTCTTTCATGACTGTTTTTATAATATAACCCCGTGCACTCCTAGTAGTCACCATATACATTAAAATAGAAACTGATTACAACTCTCAGTCTTCCCCTATTTTAAAGTCACCATGATTTAAGCTGTAATCATTATTGTTGAGGCTCAATGAGTTTGAATTAAATTAGTTTCCCTTTGTCCAAATCTTTAATGTTTCACCCCACAGTGTATATCCAACAAGTAACTGAGAGGCTGTCAGACAATCCAGTGTTTCTGAGTAGGTGGTTTCTGCACGTCTACAGCGCCTTACTGTCTGTCACCTAACACTTTCCTAGACTAGAAGCTCTGAACCTTCAAAAACCAACCTTCTCTTCCTAATCATCAGGGGACTCTATTGCAAATCTATGCATTTTTTCTTATTTTGATATTCTTTCAAAAGCTAGTAGTGGTAGAGGCAGGATTTAAATTTTCTAGGACTACTAAAATACTGCTATAAATTGAGATGCCTAACAAAAATCTGATGGGATCTGAAAAGGGCCTAAAGTAGCAGTTTCAGAAGTATTAAAATTTACAAATGAAAAGGTAACAAAGAAGAGTAATTTCAGTGTTTGAAACTTCATTAGCCAAAAAAGAAAAGAAATTCAGTGATTATAACATTCCAAAGTTAAATCTGACAATCTGCTCTCTAGAAAATAATAACTATCACTGTGTAAGTCTTTATATTTATTATAAAATATTCTTTTTACAGGTTTACTTAGTATAGTATTTAATTGTTTATTTAAAAAACAGTGGGAAGCATAAAAGAATAATCTGAAATAACACATAGAAGCAAGTTTTTTGGTTAGTTTTTCTCAACCAACTATACCAGTAACCAAAACAAAAAACAAACCAAAACAAAAAATTTTAGGAATGAAGCCAACTATTTAGATATATATTGAAACTCTAGGAAAAGCTTGATGCTTCAGCTTATCAAACTTTGGCATTATAGCCTAATTAGACTTAAATTTCTTTCCTTTTATGGTGAAGTAAATTTACTTATTCTGCTAAGAAAAAAATGCCATCTTTCATAGAATTTTAAAAGTCAAATTTGAAAGAATGCAGGTGAACAAGTCAAGCTCCTGACTCATCTTGTCTTATTTCCTACCTGCAATGAACTGCCTGTTCTTCCGAGGAGATCGTGGCTGTCGCTGGTATAGGTCACTTGACCTGTACAGGTCCATGGTCCCCATGCTCATCAGCACTGTCTTCTGTATAAAATCCACCACAACCAGCCCATTGCAGTTTCCAAATGCAACTCTGAGGTGGACCGGAAAAACAATACAGAATTAAGATGTGCTACAAGCATGATTCTTCCAAGTTAAATTCAAGATGACTGGGAAGTGTGATTTAGGACTCAGGGGCTCAAGAGATTGGACAGAAGAGGGACTCCTTGGAAAGAAGCAGTTCAGAGGAAGGGGAGGGGGATTAACAAGAAGCTAAATAATGTAACTCATTATGGAAAATAAAAAATAATTTTAAAAAAGAAGCTTATGGCTGTTAGAGCCATTCCCCTTGCCAGTGTGAGCGCCCTCTCCTGATGCTGTGGGTGGGCTTAGGTGGGAGGCACTTCTATGAGTATGTCTGCAAAAGCACTCCCAGAGAGGATTAACTGGAGAAAAATGTCCACCCTGGAAGCAGAGAGCACCGTCCCCTTCCCATGGGTTGAGATCCTGGCCAGAATGAAAGAGGAAAAGGAGAAAGCCAGATGAGGAAACCCCGTGGTTCTACAAGTGAACAGCTAGCTCAGCTTTGCCAAGGCATCCCGACTATGATGGGCTGACACCTAGGAACCTATGAATCGAAATAAACCCTTCCTCAAATTGTTTGTGCTAGGTATTTTAGTCATAATAACATGAAAAATAAGCTATAAAGGGGTAAAAAGATTACCACCAACACAAAGAAATGAAGTTGTTTTTATTAGTACAATAGATACATCAGGAACCAGTCAGTGTACCACCCACTGAAGTTGGGGGTGTAAAAATATCTATTCATTTGAATTAATTTCTATCATATTAGACAAAGTTGAAGGCAGAATTGGTGAACTCTAAAAGACAAGTCAAGAGAAAGAATCCAAAGTGAAATACAAGGAAAAAAGGGTCAGAAAATACTAAATCGAAAAATCATAAATATACCATGCTAACTTACTAATAAAATCATAAATATACTAGCACTCCAACAACTCATTAATAAAATCCTAAATAACACTGACAACATACTAATAAAATCTCAAGTAGGAATACAATCACAAGTTTTACATAAAAATACATAATCACAGTATAAGCTGTAGCATTTTTCTCTCATATTGTGTTCAAAATATTAAAAATCCAGTTAAGGGCTTCTCCTAATTTTTAAGACTTTGTTTAAGTAGTTAAAAAGAAACATCGACAGCTATTTTAAAATTAGTTGAGTAATGCAAATCCAAACAAAGTTTAACTGCTTACATTCCATATGCGGAGCTCACAGCAAGGCTGGTGATCTGCTGAGGGGGTTCACCATCAACCCACACCAGCTGAACCACGAGATCAGCTTGGTATCCAGGAGCCATTCGCACTGGTCTTGTTTTAACACTAGGAGAAACAGTAACAGGACTCTAGCATACACAACTTCACTAAGCAGCTGGAGTGTTTACATAGGATGATACTCAATCTTCAACTGGTCTGAATCGTTTTCTTTTTGTCTTTTGAAGACAATACTTTTAATTATTTTTGCTACATAATTGTTTTGCCTACATAATAGTTGTTGTGCACATATGCTATAAAGTATAAACAATCATGTTAGCACTCACATGAAGAGTTAACATATCTGACACCAGAAATCTTGTTTCCCTCTAAACCTGCTCTGCTCCTGGTCTCTATTCTAACTGACAGAATCTCCCGTCCTGCTAGCTATTCAGAAAATCTTCAAGTAATCCTTCATCAATATCTCTTCTTCATACTTCAAATCCAATTATCAAACGTTACTAATGTTCCCTTCAAAATAGACAGAGCCTAACCACGTTTCATTTCTCTCTACCTTCTCAGTTACAGCTACCAAATAAAAATGAAAACTGGGCTGGAGAGATGGCTCAGCAGTTAAGGCGCTTGCCTCCAGTGCCTAAGGACCTGATTCAATTCTCCAGGATCCACATAAGCCAGATGCACAAGGTGGCACGTGTCTGGAGTTTGTTTGCAGTGGCTAGAAGCCCTGGCAACCCACTTATGTTCGTTTTCTCTCTCTCTCTCTCTCTCTCTCTCTCTCTCTCTCTCTCTGCTTGCAACTAAATAAATAAAATATTTAAAAAATAAAAGCTGTCTATTTAAATTTTAAGTAAATAATAGATTTATGGAGGTATGTCCATTGCATTATTAGAGATCTAGTGATGTCATAAAACCTTGTTTATCTTAAATCCAAACTTAAGTGGGTATCTATATTTATTTGCTAAAATAAATAAGTTCGTTATTTAATCTCTAACTAGTTTACTCAAACAGCCTCTCAGCTATTCTAATAGCAGCTGTCCTTCCCTCCATTTCCAAATCCATTTTCAGCTTGCTTCTAAGCTTATTTACTGAAAAGTGAGACCTAATAATGCTACTTTCTATTAAAAAAATCCTACAGTGACTTTCCATTCAGAATAAATGATGAGGCCCTCGTAAATGCCCACAGGTTGGCCTTATTGCCCACATAACTTCTTCTTCTATCTTGACCCTTCCCTTAGCTCTTGCTACATTGACCTGAAACTTTCCCTAAATATGCCAAGTACTTTAAGGCTTTTGTTCTAGCTTTCTTTCTGCCTAGAAGATTCTTTCACTAGATAATCTTTGGTTAATTCCCTTACTCCATTTAAAGTGTCCTTTAAATGTCATCTTAGTGAGGCCAATGATGACCATTGAAAAGACACATATATGGCACAAATGAAAAAAAAATCACATTAATTGCACAAACATGTATCAATTGGTAAGAATTATAATGCTGTTAAAAACAGAGTGTGCTAGGTGAAATGCTTATTATCAGCTATGGATATTTAGGAGGCTCAATACATCAAAGGAAAGAAACTCAGGGACAAATATCATATAAAATTTAGCAAAGAATATATTATTTGCAACTGAAGAACCACTCGTCATAAAATGTAACTCAGAGAATGATATTACTTAGAGGCTTTGCTGCTTGGTTCCCGAGTTACTTTTTATAAAATATAAGATTATACTGATTTTTTCCTTTGGGTTCTTAATTGTCCTTAAAATTGTCCTCAGTATTTTTCAAGTTAAAACTATTACACCTCAACAATTGCTACTGCTAACTTCAACTACCCCATCTTTCTTTATTTCACTTTTTTCCTGTTAGCCCTATCTTAAATTCTTTTACATTTCATAGAAAAAATTAGGTAACTAGAAGATTTATAAGCAAACAAAACTATAGTACTTTCTCAAACTTTCTGATTTTCATTTTATTTGGATTCAATTAAATGAAGTAAAGTGATATAAAGGGAAAATAAAATACATGAAATCATAACATGATAATCTTCATTAGCTAAAATTATGATTATTCTGGCTGTAGAGTTTTTTCATATTAATACACGCTTATATGTACTTTTTCAATCACAAAAATGTTAGGAAAGAAAATTATCACTACAAATAATATAGATTTTGTTACTGAAAACTTATCTCTAAAATTTACATCTATGTTTGTTTAAGAAATGAAAAAATAAGCTATCTAAAGTTTTTTACGTGATAATAGATATTTTCATAGAGTTAGCAAAAACCTTTGCTTAGGCTTAATTTTCCAAGCAGTTAGTAAATTTTACAATGAGCATCATTAGTCATGTGTTTTATTTGGTTAGAACACTAACTTTGGTATACTGAGTGAACAGATTATTAACAAATAACAATACTTAGAAAAAAATGAAATATGGTAGAGATCACGAGATAGACTTTTTTCATTATAATACTGTTTTAGTAGGTATATGCTAGGTTTTCTTTTTAATTCATAGAAGACCAAAGAAATTCCACATTGTTTTAACTGAAATGTACTAACCAACTGGTTAAGTTTTT
>PVHP010013423.1:0-40600 GCA_004024765.1 Zapus hudsonius | reverse complement strand
CTAACAGAAAATAGAGACTCAATATTCCTCTAACAGAAAATGTCTTTGCTTCCTAACATAGAGCCTTTTGCATGATTTGTTCTAACATATCTTTTTTTTCCTTTTGTTCTTTTTATTACTCTTTTATCGCCAATTTTCACACATACACATGATGTGTTTTGATTATAATCCCCCTCCCATTACTTTCTTTTTTTCACTCATTTTTAAATATATATTTATTGTCCATAATGAGTTACATTATTTAGTGGGCAAATAATGAGTTGTTATCCCCAATTCCCCAATTCCCCTCTCCCCATCCCCGATCAGCTGGATATCCTCCTCCGTGGGCTGTCTGTATTAGTCCTTGTGGCAGGGGATCCTGGATATCTTTTAAAAACTGTTTGTGCATGCATGTCTGAGGCATGCGGGAGCACATGTGCAGGTGGAAGCCAGTGGCCAACCTCAGGTGGTATTCCTCAGGAAAACCATTCTTCACTTTTTTGGCAGACATATGTATAGAGTAAATGTGGTGTTGTGTGTGATGTGTGTGTTGGAAGCACGTGTGCTCTCTGGGCATGTCTGTAGAAGCCACAGGACATTATCTTTCTCCATGTGCATCCACCTCGTTCACTCTTTTGGAGAGAGAAGCTTTTGCTCACCTAGAACTGGGCAATTAGGCTCAACTGACTAAGAAGTGAGCTCCAGGGATCTGCCTCTCCGTCTGGTATTACAAGGGCACATCATCACAACCTTTACTTCAGGTCACAAGAGCTACTGGGGAGCGAACTCAGGTCCTCATGTTTGTCAGACAAGCACTTTTTGAACTGAGCTATCTCCCCAGCCCTCCTAAGGGATTTTCGTTTATTGATTATTACAACCTGGGCTGATATCTGTAGAGTTTGTTTCTGAAACACCACTACCTACTGAATTACAACTTACTTCCAAGTCTCTGTGTCTCCTCACATGGATCTTGCGAGGAACAATCTCAGGTACACATCACACAACAGAAACACCATCCATCCCAGAACATCCTGGCTCTAATAAATATCCTGGGAACTATATCTTGAGAAGCAAGGGTTTAGACTTCTGTGTCTCCTACTCATGTTAACCATTATGTTTTCTGAGAGAACGATTAAGCATCCCTATTACCTGTCATGACCTCAAACTCTGAGAGGCAGAAGCCTCCAAAAGGGGGATTGTATATTTCTCAGGTTACTCTTAGCAAGACAAACATGAGGAATATTAGGAATTTGGTCATGCTGGCCCATGCTCTCACCTGCCTGCCCTTACCCTGCCAGAATATGTTGTTTGGTAGATGGAAACCCTGCTCCCATTGGGGTTTTTCCCCATACCCACTTCTTTTCTGCCCAATTCTCACTACCAGGTACTGTGTCCTCATCATCTCCTCTCTATATTGGGAGACAGGGAAGGTCTTCAGAAAGACTGGATTTTGGTTATAGGTAAAAGGCCTCCCATAGGATTATGTGTTTGGACAACTGGTCCCCAGCTGGTGGCACTGTTCAGGAAGGTTGTGGAACCTTTAGGAAGCACAGCCTTGGAGGAAGTGGGTGACTGGGGGTGGACATTGAGGTTTTCTAACCAGATTCCAATTCCTGTTCGTTCTTTCTTCCTGACTGGGACAAACTTCCTCCTGTTCCTGCCACAGGCCTTCCCCATGATAACGGGCTCTATCTCCTGGAACTATAAGCCAAAATAAACCTTTTCTTCCTTAGGTTGCTCTTTATCAGATAGGTGGTCACAGCAGCAATAAACTACCTAATACCAACTATAGTTCTAGGCAAGGATTCATCATAGAGCTCTTTGATGTCCTTGGCGTTTTAAGAATGATGTGTATACCCCTGGTTATGGCTGCCCTATAGGTTGATTGGACTGAGTCAGTAAGAAATTTTTTTAAGTCTTACAAAATGCAAGAATAACTTTCAAAATGGATAAAATGAATAGAAAGGACAAACTTTGTCTAGGAGCTAGGAAATTGTCCTTTGTTAAAGTTTTCTATATCTGTTAAAAACTGGTAAATATAATTAATGTAGTTGCTTAAATTTCTTAGGGCCATTAAAAAGTGCTTAAGTTTTGGGTATTTCCCCCCTTAACATTGAGAGTTTTTTTTTATTATACTAACAATGAAGGTCTCCTTTATGAAGAATGACAGGAAACACATAGACAGACAATTCTCAGTGGGGGGTAAACATGATCTCTAGGAGACTTTGATAGATTAGGGTTATGCATCTGCAGGGCCAATGGTGTTGGCTGCTAGTAGGTAGGAACCAGAGATGCTGCTAAGTATCCCATAATGCCAAGGAAACCTCTACAGCAGGGAATTAACCAGATTAACATTCTATTCAGGTAGGGAAACTGATGTAGACCAAATTCCAGCCACATCTTTGCAGCTCAATGATCATCAACACATCCTCCACCTAAAACCGCGTGGCCCTAGGTTGCCCACTTGAGAGAACAGAGATATGAAATAGTGCCCCTCTATTTCCAAGGCTGGTTCTTCTCATCCCAACATGCTGCCCAACCTATCGTGAGATCATTTTATGATGGTTATAGGATGCATTGCAAATCACACATCCCATTCTCCATTGACAAATTCTCCAACTGCCCATTCTCAGTAGAGCAGTGTCAGGTGGATAACAGAGAGCTGGGAATTGGGAAATAGAAAAGGTACAATGTACAAAACACTGGGTTGTGGTGGTTTGATGGTAAATATCCTCATAACCTCAGATATTTTTTAATTAAGCTTCCCATTTGTCCCCAGCAGGCAGAGCCCTGATGGAGGAGATATGTCACAAGGAGTTAGGGGTGGAACTTGAATGCAGCCATATGATATGCTAAGAGCCAGTTTAACTGCTGACTCTTGGTTCTCTCTCTGCTGTGGATATGATGAAGCGATCCATCCAGCTGCTCTGGGAAATTATAATCCTGAACTAAAATCCTTCCTCCTATAAGCCAGGTATTTTGTCCAGCAATGAAAGGGTAACACAACAGTGGCATTAACACAGTAGCTGCTCTTAGGAAGATCAAGCTATATGTGAGAAGGAAAAGCTTGAAACGAACTATGAGTGCATACCTAGAATTTTGAAAGTGACTAATGATTTCAGACCTGTCTTGCCCCAGATACTGCTCACAGTCTAGGCAGTCCTTGACCAACTTTGACAGCTAAGGTATCAAATATTTAAGAGCATTAAATAATGAACACATAATGGAGATGTGGGAAAATGAGACCCTGAGCTCAGTTACAGTATGTCAGCAGCAAGGAGCAAACACACCTAACACCTCCACTGAGCTCTATCTACAAATGACATGCATAGTCAAAAGACAGATGTGATACAGTGCCTTCCATCTTATTTAAAATGAACTGGCATTAGAATCTCAGATGAGCACTTCCGAAGCATTATTAAGGGCTGGGAACTTTCATAGGAAGAAAAACTCTTCACAAACCTAATATGAGAATTTTCATCCCTTAGGATATTCATAATCTGAGGACATATGATTAAATATACACTTCATGTAAAATACTTTATAGTAACCATGGAACTCTTGTTATAAAGAAAGGAAGAGACAATTAAAAGGAATTCATTTTAAAAAAAGCAATTCATTTTAAAGTTTCTTTAAAACAGTTTCCTATGTCCATTAATAATAAACAATTCATTTTTTTCTACATTAAACTTTCAGAAAGTGGAGTAAAATTTTCCATAACACAGATGAAGATGTCTAAGAAAATGACCTCTTGGGCTGTTCCAGAATGGGGCTAGAGAAGCCAGGAGAGTTGGTTCTGCCTCTCACCTCATTTCATTTGCTCCTTTAACCTCATGGTCCACAGGCTGAGGATGGGTGCATGAAACAGCTGGAGACAATTTCACAGGGTGAGGGGGAAGCATCACACTGATGAAACTGTGGTTATATGCATAAATCCTGTACAAGATTAAGCTTGTCAACGTTCCATCATGGATGAAGGAAGGCTCAGCAGACCCCATGCCTCTCTAAAGGGGTATTGGTGGTTAATGGCTTCTGAGGGAGAGATAATCATGTTCTGCAGTGATGTAGCCACTGGTAGCTTACCCATGCTCCTGTAAATAATCTCCAACCAAGGGTCATGAAAGAAATCCTAATTATCTCAGTGGATCACAGGCACACATGCACACAGACTTGCTTGGAAGAAGAGGTGGGATTGGGAGAAGCCAGTAGGGGTTAATGAGAATGAATGTGATCAAAACACATTATATAAAAATATACATATGCATGAGGTTGTCAAAAAACATTTACATTTTAAAGTGAACTTAATTTTAATATTAAAAAGAGAAGAGGGTGGGCTGTAGAGATTGCTCAGTGGTTAAAGTAGTTGCCTGCAAAGCCTAAAGGTTTGATTCCATAGTACCCACATAAAGACAGATGCAGAAAGTGGTGCATGCATCTGGAGTTTGTTTGCAATAGTTGGAGGCCCTAGCATGCCATTCTCTCTGTCTGTCTCTGCTTGCAAATAAATATATTTTTTAAAAGAAAGTCATAAACTTCAAGCAGACTTAGCAAAAGAGAAAAAAGGAGCTGGGAAGATGGCTCTATGGTTAAAGACACTTGCTCTGCCAGCCTGCTGTCTACAATTATGATCTCTGACACCCATGTAAAGCTGGACATGAAGTCACACACACACACACACACACACACACTCACACATCTGTAACTGCAATGTGTTTATAGCCATGGGAGTCAGAGCCAGGAGAATCTTGACGCTAACGAATGAGATCCTGCCTCCAACAAGGTGGAAGGTGAGGACCAACACCCTGAGAGCATTCTCTGACCTTCACACACATGCAAAGGCTCACACACATTTCATACACACACAAATAATAAAACAGATAAACGAGAAGACATACAGAGAAGAGCTAACCAGACACCATCACTATGACTAGAGAATAGCTACGTGTTGCAAAAAAGCAAAAGACAAGAAATAAGAAGAGGTGAGAAGATACATAGAAAGAAATAGAGAAAAAGATGGGTCAGGAGCTGGGCAGAAGATAAACACTCTGGAAATGTCAAAATTCATAATAGCCACAAGAGGAAAAAATATATATATATACACAATGGTCCATTGGGTGATTATCAATTAATTTGCTAATCAAATCTAATGTGGGGACATATCATGTACATTTTGTAACTCTTAAATTCTCCAGAATTGTGGGAAAACTCAAGACAAAGGACCTCACACACTGTGCTCCATAGGTAAAAGTGACTATCCATAGGGACCCTGATATGTCCAGCATCATGAACTCACCTACTGAGTCATTGATAACAGGGAATCTGGAACATTCTTCTGATTTATGGTTTGGGGTAGATCTGAAGAATCTGGGTGTTTTTAAGAGGTTCGCCTAAAGAAAGGAGATTTGATCTTTGACCCGAGAGGCAAAAGCACTGTGAAAAATACAGAAAGTATAATATTGAGTATTTTTTCCATATTTAAAAGGGAATAAGCACAAGATGCCAAGTTTGTGGGATGTTTTTTCCTTTTTTCTTTCATCTTTTCAAAGTAAATATATTTGTTTCAGTAAAAGAAGACACTAGCCTTTTAAAAGTATATACAGGGCATGACAAGCATATAACAAACAGAAAAAAATAGCTTACAAGCATGTTAATAATAGCTTTATTTGATGTGTGACTTTCTGCATCATAGAGTATTAATAAAGCCCAGAGTACATATTCCACATAGTAATTCACTCATTTGATGTTCATGCAAAGACATACATGTATGTGCATGAGCACACAGACACATCTATCTGGCAGGCATGTGCTAATCTTATTTCATGGCTACTTGAATTTTGTGCAGAAGTGTGTATATGAGCTGTTTTACATAAAAAGATAATAGATGACCTAGTCATCCTTGAGTGATACTGAATTTTTAACACTATAGTTGATATTCTTGTACTGAGCCAATTAAGACTTTTATCAGTTCTTAGGCTGAATATAAATATTTATTCTCTTTCTTTTTTTTTGCTGAGGGTAAAAGATAAATAGCAAAACACTGTCAGATTCCTCCAAAGTTTCTCATTAATGATTCCTCAGCATCATTTGATGATTTACACAGCAACTCAAAAGACAATAAAACACAACTAGATTTGTCAATTAGCAAGTTCATCTTCCCTCCTGACAGAGCTTAATGGCACCTGCGAAATGCAATTTCCAATCCAGAGCTCTCTGGCATTTTCTATTTCCTCCTGCCCTTTTCTCCACTCGCTCTCATTATGACCAAGAACGGCAGAATGTTCTAGTCTACGGTGGTGAATGCATTACCGGCCATTGAAAGGAACACAATTATTGTGTCCAAGCTAAATCCCAAAGACAACCTGGGTCTTGCTTTCCCACTTAAGTGTATAGACAGCCTTCGCAGGATGGGTTTTATGTGACCAGACCGTCACAGCAGCAGCTGTGCTCATTAAAAGGGTGGATCACTGAAACTCCCTTGTCAAGAGAGCACACTGCATTGCCCCACACACAGTGGCAAGCAGTGACTAAGATGCTGGTGTGTTGGCATGGCATTGCCAGGTCCTTGGTCTCAGGAGAGCGACCTGGGCTTGTTGCCACCCAGACCACTCCCTCTTCCCCTGGGCAGTTATGTTTAGCATTCTGTGTCTCTTATAGTGTCCCCCTGTCTCACACTATCATCCCTGAAGAAGCAAGAAAGATTTCAGGTAACCAAAGTATATCCTTGCAGGTCACTTCAGAGCATCCCCTTAGGACTCTGCATCTGAGGGGACATCTTAATTGTTGTGAGCTCTGGAGTCAATGTCTGCTGCAGGTGTTCAATGTCAACACACCCTCTTGCCTTCTGCTAAGTCACCTTTGCCTCACTGTGCTGCAGAAATTGCCTATGAGCACCATCAAGCACCAAGTGTAGCATCTCACTCTCAAGAAAGATAGTGAGCCTACACTAACCAAGACAAAAACTACTCAACGTTCCCTGTTAGCCAGAAGCAAACTGAGCACCTTACTTTTAGAGGAAAGATTCAATGTTCAAAAAGCATAATATCATCATGCAATTTAAGAAAATAAGCTTGAATTTAGTTCTTGGAGTCAATTTTCTCAGAGGCTCAGTCGTCACCTTTTTTATTTTCTCTTTACAACTTTATAACATGTCTGTGTTGTATGTGTGTATGTATGCATATGAGACTTTCCTCAGGCACGGTCCACCTTCTTTGAGACAAAGTCTCTCATTAACCTGGAGCTCATGGATTCGGCTAGACCCGCTGAGCAGTGAGCTCCAGCGATCCCTCTGTCTCCACTCCGGGAGAACAACCACACCCCACCAAGCTCAGGTTTTTTCATGTGGCTTGTCAAGGAAAAACTCAAATCATGCTTTCAAGGTTAGCACTTGACCAACTGAGCCATCTCCCTAACCCTTCAACTTATTTCTTTTTAGTGTGAACCAACAATTATGCAGATATTATAAAACATTCCATTGTCATATTTATGTTGATTATTTTTTAAAAATTACCACTGACTTAATTTTAAAAGAGTTTTGGAGTTAATGATAAACATAATGTGCACAACATGCCCTTGATCTCTGGTATTCTAGGATGAAAAGTTCCAGTTCTTCCTTTACCCTGGGTATTGTTTTAATATGGTGGAGGCCTGTGTGCTTTCCCTCCTATCACAGATAGATGAGCCTGGGGGGGAGGGTAAATGATCTTCTCAGAGCAAGACACACATTCATAGCCAGCACAGGTCAGACCAAGGGTCTGCACACTGAACATCTTGAGAATCAACCCATCACCCCAGAGTTGGCTCAGTTAACACATCTCTTATAGACTCTTATAAGGGAAAATTATCATTTCCAAAGTTGAACTTCTATTACCAAAGGATCTAGAGATGGGCTGGCCTTGCTACCTCTTTTTAAGAATAATTAAGAATCTATGGGGACTAGAGAGATTGCTCAGTGGTTAAGGTGCTTGCTTGCAAAGCCTAACGACCTGAGTACCCAGGTCAAGCCAGATGCAGAAAGTGATGCATGTATCTGGAGTTCATGTGAGAGCCTTGAGGCCCTGCCATGCCCATTCTCTCTGTTTGTCTCTCTTCTCACCTCTCTCTGCTTGCAAATAAATAAATAACATATAAAATAAATAAACACTAAAAGAATTTATGGGGCTGAGGAAATGGCTCAACAGAAGAGCATTTGCTGCTCAAACATGAGGATGTAAGTTCAACACCCAGCACTCAGGTTAAAAAAAAAAAGCCAGGAGTGGCCACACATGTTGGTGAACCCAATGTGGAGGACAATGGAGATGGGAGGATTGCTGGGGCTCATTGCATGAGCTCCAGATTCAGTGAGAGACCCTGTCTTAAGAAAACAAGGTGAAAGAGAGCTGGAGGAGACTGGATACTCGCTGTAGCTGACACACATGTCCACGAGGGGATCCACATCTGCACACACATACACAAAGAATTTAAAGTTCACCATTGTTTTTCTGCCGTTTTTCATTAATGCTCTCTGGCTCAATGAACACAAAGCCTTTACAGATTAAGTGCTCCCAACTTTTGCTAAGAAAGTTTGAGTTCTATTACTATGACTAGTGGTTCCAAGAGTTTTATAGGTTGATCAGTGCTCGATCTATTCCAGAGCTTCTTTAAGGAGAGAGAAAAAAAAAGGATAGTCATGCTTAGATAGATTTTTTTTCTTTTGTAGACAACTCCTATGGTCTTGCAGTTGGGAGATGCTCATTAGTCATCACATGGAACACTGGGAGATTAAAGCTATGGAGTCACTCAGGGCTGAATTGAAATGAACATCAATACTCTCCCTTCCTGCCATGATGGAGCCAAGCCAAGTCCTTGAGGATGAAACACAAAACAAACAAGAACCCAGGCTCTGGAGGTGCGATCACACAGAAAGTTTTGATGGCTACCCATTTCTGCAATGGCTGTACACATTAGCCAATGCAGTCACCTTTTCCAACAACCGCTGAGTTACAGGCAGAGCCATAACTAGTGGAAATGAAGCTTCATCCCATTGGCCTTCAACACTCTCCATCATCATAGCTAAAGCCATTCTGAGCCAATGGCATTGCATCGTTCAACACTGTGCTTGCTATAGGCAAGTCTCATTGCAGAAACCTTCCCAAATCCCTCTGCCTCTATGTCTACATGATCTTTTACTGACCTGCGCAGTATGGGTGTTACTACAAGTAGCTTAAAGGAAGACATAAAGACCCTCCAGCAGCCTAGACAGGCAGACAGGTGCATGTATAAGCATGACACAGATATGTAATAAATATCACAGAATTGAGCCGATTAGGAAAGGTCGAGGAAGGCCAGAACCAAACCCTGAGGAATGGGTTCATCCAGTGGATGTTTGAGTTCACTGGAGATACATGTGCTCAACCTTAAAATCTGCCTCTGCATCTCACTGGTTGTTGGACATTGGACAAGTCCTTCAGTTACCTTGGGGTTCAGTTTTTCTCATCTCTAAAATGGAGACAGTGGGCTGGAGAGATGGCTCAGCCGGTAAGGCACTTGCCTCCAGTTCCTAAGGCCCCAGGTTCAATTCCCCAGGACCCACATAGGCCAGACCACAAGGTGGTGGCCCTGGTATGCTCTCTCTCTCTCTCTCTCTCTCTCTCTCTCTCTCTCTCTCTCTCTCTCCTTGAAAATGAATAAATAAAATATTTAAAAGGGAGACAGTTATAATAATGCTGGTCCCTACACCATATGGAGCTCAAAAGGATTATGAAAGTCATATGCACCAAGCCATCTTAGCTATCTCTCCAGAAAACAAAATTAATTCATCACTATTCATTGTGCTGGCAATTAAAAATGGGCTGTGGACATCTATATCACCCCCCACCAAAGCTCAGGGAATACCACAGAAGGGGAGGAGCAAGAATGTAAGAGCCAGGGGATGGGGAGGAGTGCTGTGGAATGCTCTTTTCTGGACATACTGTGGCCATTGCACTCATGAACTCACAGCGGCATGGTTCCCTATATAAGACCTACATAAAATTGCACCAGTCATATTCAGTCATGGATAGGGGACGGACTCCTGAGCCACTGTCCTTCACGGAGAAGCTCTTAGGAGCTAATGATGGCTAGGGAAGCAGGAGATGCTTGCTCCTGTGGTATAGTCACTGCCCATGCTGCAGTAACTAACCCCTCTCCCAAGCTCATGCAAACAATCCTAATTCAACTCAGTGGGTCACCAAGAAAGAAAGGATCCCAGGAAGGAGGACTAGATGGGAAAGAGAAGTGGGCAGAAGTGGGAGGAAGACAAGAGAAGGTAATAGGACAAACAAATGTGATCAAAATACATTACATATGCATGAAAGTGTCAAAACTTCCACCGATAAACAAAAAGATATGTCCCAGGGAGCAGGCCATAGAACAGATGCCAACATAGACAATGCTCATCGTCTCATTTCATTGAATCTATTAGGCATTAGACAGTCTCAGCTCCATTTAATTAATGATTTCTCATGAGCTGGATGTTTGCATGGCATCCTGTAGGTGGTAAGCCCTGAGCCCATGACTGTCTAGGTCCCTGCTAAGTGCTCCTTCAACTCCACCACAGTGTCTAGACATAAAAAGAGTTTCTTTCCATCTAGCTAGCAAGTTATTCCCCAGTGAGAACTGTCCCCTCCAGAGGATGCTTCCATTTTAAAGATGGAAACTAGTTCACTCGCATTCAATGTGGGGACTCCCGCAGGCTTTGCCAGAAAAATCACCAGCAAATTTCCTGAGTGAAAGTTACCCATCACACTCTCACTATATGGTACAAAGAATAGTTTCCTCATGTTAGAGTTAGCGTTCTGAATACAAGGGGTCAGACCAGCTCATTTTAACCCCTGGTTATAATATATATATATATATATATATATATATATATATATATATATATATATATATATATATATATATATATATATATATAGAGAGAGAGAGAGAGAGAGAGAGAGAGAGAGAGAGACAGAGAGAGAGAGATAGAGAGAGATGGAGGGAGGGAATATATATAGATATATATGTCACTCTTTCTCTTTTTCTCTTTTTCTCTCTCTTTTTCTCTCTCTCCTTCCCTCTCTTTTTTTCTCTCTCTCTGTTATATAAATAAATAAAATATTTTTTAAATATTTTAGAGCTCTACTGGTAATGGTAAAGGTCCAGAAAGCTAATTGTAGACCCATTTTCCCAAAGTCATCCAGAAACTTCTTTAATTGTGGCAGACATCTTCTGAAGGTTTATTTTATGGTGCATACAAACCACTGGACACCACGTGACTTCCTTAAGTTTTAAGTGGCTCAATGTTGTAATCAGGCTGTCACCCTGACTTTATAGGTGTCTAGGTTCAGCACAGAGCAGTCAAACAACCTGCCCATCCTTGCCCTGGTATCTATGGAATGTCTCAGCAGAGTTAGGACCTAAATGTAGGCAATCTACTTTCGGGGCTACTATGTTCCATCTCCTTCCCCTGTCATTACCCTTCAAAGTCAGAATACTTTCCTTAAGCAAACACATTGCTATCCTTGACTATAAAAACATAACCAAATCTTAATCCCCAAAATACTAATTATCCTTCCTATTTGGCGCTTAACTAAGTGCTCTCCTTTGGATCCCTATACTATCCCCTTTCTTCAGGAGCACAAACATATGCAAAGACTGAAGGTGTTATCATCCATGCACACAGAGAGCTAGAAGCCAGCTTTCACCAAAAGAAAAGCAATTACACAAAGCCCCTTAATCCTGCATAGATTTTACCTGGACTATAAATCTCCTTCATTTGAAATCTGTCACTGTTCCATAAAAATGTGAAGACTAAGAAAGCATTAAAAGTTAAATAAAAATTTTAGCCTAATGATATATCGATTGTGCAGGCATAGCTTTATGTTTGCATATTCTGTCATTAAAAGGCCCATAAGAATCTGAATTTAAATCATTATTCAATGTTCACATAACTATTATAATCAATTGTCTATTATGAAAATTACTGACACCCTCTAAGTGAGGTAATTAGAACGAATGTTTTATTTCCTATTTATGTTCTGAATACTGTTTTGTTGGTTAATCAGAGCATGGAAATTTAGATATAATTTTTATAAGCAAAATGAATGGTTAGTCAGTGTCTTGGTTTGATCCAGGTGTCCCCCACAAACAAATGAATGTGTTCTGATAGATTGATCCTCAGCTGATGGCAATTCGGGAATTAGAACCTCACTAGAGCTGTGTTGTTGGGGGTGAGCTTATGGGGGTTATAAGCCAGCTCCCCCCTTGCCAGTATTTGGCACACCTTCCTGCCGCTGTTCGCAGTGCTGTGGAAGAGGTGATGTCCAGCCCTCTGCTCATGCCACTGTTTTCCATGCCAGGATGGAGTCTCCCCTCAAGTCCATAAGCCGCCTTTGCTTGGGTTCTTTCTGCGCAGCAACTAGAAAGCTGACCGCAACAGTCAGGTTGCATATTTGACACTTTATACAGAGAATTTGATGATTTTCAAGGCCTTCACTCCTGAGAACACATTACTGATTATTATATCTGTCAGATGTGAGAAAGGTAGACATTTCTCTCCGTTTTAAATGGTCTTAAGTTTCTGGAATTCCAAGAATGAAGAGGAGTTGATCTTCAATCAGTACAGACAGGGATGACAAAAGACACCTGCTGTCCACTAAAATAACTTTTATTTCCCAGGGACCTAAGGGAAAATATAGGTGTCATTTATTGAATGTCTTAGGTATGTCTCTGTGAGCCTCAATAAAATGTATGTTTTCTGGGTTCTTTAGAGTTCTCGAGGGAAGTAGCTATTATTATTATTATCCTTACAAATAAGGAGAAACTATCAGAGTAGGTGTTTACTTTGTGATCTATGAAACAACTTTCAAGTGACTGACTTGGGATAAACCCAGTATGTTGGCTCAGAAGTTCTGTCTTAACAGAGTGATAGATAACAGTGTGTCATTCTCTAAGGTTACCATGAAATCCTCAAAGACATGGGCATTCTATAAAAATATAGCCATTCTATTAACGAAAATGAAATTCTGTTGGGAAAATAGAAGCAAATGATTCATTTCTTTCTAATTATTAATAAGAGTCCATGAGAACATGGATCCTAAATGCTATATGTACATACGAGCGACCTGACCTATATTCCCTAGTCACAAATTGCAACTCTTAATCTGAGAGATAAACCCCATTGCATGGTTATTGATCATTTAATTTCATTTTACATCATTCCAGCAAATAACTATCTTTTTGATAGATAAGATTAAGTTACTCCTGCCTTTCTATGCATGTTAAATAGCACCATCAGAGTATAACTTCATGGGAATATGACCATTATACAATTTTTTATGCAATAATGTTCTCAATAAAAGACTTGAACCCAAGTATCCCCCCTCTGTAATAGAAAAAGCCTCTTTCCAAGATAATTAACTATGATGCATATGCTGTCTTCAATGTACAAAGCCACTTTTACTATTTATGTGTGGTCCTTATATCATTATATCCAGGAAAAATCAAAATAATTTCAATAGCATCATTATAATCTAACTTCTTATGGATTTATCTATCTTCCTTACATGTCTCTCTTCACCTATGGCTCTTCAGCAACGTGATGTAGAAGCTGTATGCATTCTTAAAAGTCAGTCTTCAAGAAGAAAGAATCTTCTAGAAATAATGAGAAGTTTATGGAACTTTCCTCCTTTTGATCTAAAAAAAAAAACCAACTAGTCTAACTCACTGGGGGGGAAATCTATGAAACAGGTCCCCTGGGCTATAAACCCAGGCTTCTGGGCTATTTTTAATAAGGCATATAAACAGTAGGCTGCTTTGGTCTTTTCAGGCCTGAACTGTAGAACAAGAAGAAAATAATTCCATGACTTCTGATATATGAGACTCTGCTGTGAAAGGGAGCTAATTGAACAAGTGGACTAGTCTGCCAGGAACAGAGATGGAGTAGCCATATTTTAAGCAAACATCCTAATAGACTCAATGGGCAGAACTTAATTTATTTCTACCAAGGCATGTAGCCTTATCCCTAGATACCAAGAGAGAGAAATCATTTGACAAGACTAGAGTCACAGTGAAAGAGATAGGCTGTCTTTCGAAGAGGTAATTTTTCAGTTTGTAATTAGCAAGTGATAAAGTGCTCTGCATGTTCACTTTGGGAGGGAAGAGGAAGAACTGCTAGTTATTTAAAATAAAATCCCACTTTCTTTTTAAATTGCTTTTCACTGATATTGGCTCTTGCTGTCCTATTTCATAATCAGGCTAGACATTTTACAGAAACAAATTTTAAAGAACGACGTTGCATACCAGCCACAATTCTACAATGGCCAATATGGGCTTTGGTTTCAAATGTATGGTTTCAGGAGTGACAACTGTATGATTAGCCAGGCTTGCTGGTGTTAAAAACCACCCTCAACTCTCATGTCCCACACAGTTTCTCTTCACTGAAATGCCCACAGTGCCTATTCCCTTGATAGCAAAATATGATGTTTTTAAATTGTACCAGCTGATCTCTAGACAAAGGAGAGTTGTTTATAGGAGCAAAAAGAAAGTGTTTGAAAGCTGGGTGAGATTACAGCAATGTCTCATAACAGTCTGAAGTTGACTAATAGTTTCTCTCTCTCTCTCTCTCTCTCTCTCTCTCTCTCTCTCTCTCTCTCTCTCTCTCTCTCTCTCTCTCTCTTACTTAAAGGTTAGTAGGGGATTTTTTTGTCTGTTTATTTAAATTGAAAACAACAAATTCTAACTCTCACTTTAGGAATAAAAAGTAACTACTGGTCACTTCATCTGAAAGAATATTCAATGATCTCATCTCCCCTCAAAAGTCTTTTTCAAACTAAGTTTTACCTCAGGAGTCCCATTTATTCCAAACATCATCGGCACACTGAAATTTCTGGCTCCTTTTCCCCTATTTCTTCCCTCCACAAATATTTGCTAAGACTTTATTATGCATGAAGTCGAATCCCCCATAATTGCCAATAGTCAATTATTTTGATTTTTGACTTACAAAAATGGCTCTGTACATCACTTCACAGAGAAGAGAGTACATAAAGTAAGACCCATCAGCTGGCCTCAAAGAGAGATACGATCTAGGTGACACACCGAAAGGTATAATGCATGTTGTGTAATTTTAATAGTGTTAATTTGAGTGGCCTGTGATGGTAATGGTGGGGCTGGGGAGATGGCTCAGTGGATAAAAGCATTTGCTATCCAAGCATGAGGTCCTGAGTTTAGATTCTTAGAAGCTACATAAAGCAAAAGGATCTACAATCCCCATATTCTCACCTCAAGATGGGAGGAGCCATGGAGCCCTTGGTGACCCCAAGTGGTGAGTAACAAAGAGACCCTGCCTCACTCAAAGTGGGAAGTGAGGCGAGGACCAATACCCAAGTCTCCTCTCACATCCATGCATGCACCATGGCACATGTAAGCCACACACACACCCCAAACACACAAAGAAGATTTTTAAAATAATAGCAGTAGCAGTAAGTGTTCAGAGGTGGCAATAATCCCTGTTGTCCAGATTTAAAAGTGTACTTGGAAAAAGAGAAGAAAGACATCCTGACACTTCTGCCTTATTACACGGCTCTTGCCCATCTATGTCACCAACCAGTTCACATCCTCAGAGGAACCTCCAGCCTTCCTCAAGAACACTGCCAGAGCTTCTTGCTTTATACAGAGGTGTCATGGGTCGCTCTCAGCATATTAACCATATTGATATATAAGCTTTTCTCTAACTCTTGTAAAGTCCACTAATCCCCATTCACCTCTTAATGCAATCAGAGCTTATTGGATCAAATAGATTCCTTGTTATGTCCAACAACCACATTCATCTTACCTCATGAAGAATTTGTTAGAAGGTGTATATAGTTATAAAAATATCAAAAAATAACTACACTTTTAAAAAATGACAGGGATGGAGAGATGGCTCAGTGGGTAAGGTGCTTGTTAGCATAGCCTAACTACCTGTGTTCAATTCCCCATTACCCACTTAAAGCCAGATGCACAATGGGTGCATGCATCTGGAGTTTTTTTTGTAGTGGCTAGAGGTCCTGGTGTGCCTATTCTCTCCCTCTTCTTCTTCTTCTTTCTCTTCTCTCTCTCTCTCTCTCTCTCTCTCTCTCTCTCTCTCTCTCTCTCTCTCTCTCTCTCTCTCCTTGGAAATAAATTAATAAATTTTTTAAGTGATGAACTGAGTTATACCCACAGTACCTACTCCTGGTTTATCTCATCCTAGAAGTGAACAGTAGTTCTCAAATTTATTATAATTTTAATAGAATAATTATTCTTATTATTACTGTGTACTCACATCATTGAAGGATATAATAAACACACTCCTTGAGATAGTGTTGCTAAAAGGAATGAGTGAAGAAGTCTCTCATCATTAAAGAAATAGGACAGAGAAAATATTCAGATGGGAAGAAAAAGGTGTAATGCAAACAAATCCCCTCGGATATTCTCCTTAGCTTCTTGTCACCATTCTCAGATATGCCCCATTGGAAATTACCACTCTCCTATCCATGTTTCTTCCTGATCAAGACCTATGAGGTCAGAATAACTTCTCCCCCTCACTTGTCATCAACCTGGCATCTGAGAATTTACCCAAATAATTAACAAGCCATCTTTATTTCCTAGGACTAACATTCCATCTCTCTCAAAGTTACCAACTATTTGTTTTGCTCTTCAGTTCTTGAGACAAGGTCTTGCTAGGTAACCATGACTAGCTGGGAATTATACAGACCAAGTTGGCCTTAGACCTCAGCATGACTGGCAATGGGTGTCAGACCCAAGTAACAAATTTCTCTGTACCCATCCCCATGGTCCGTGGCTAGAATCATGTATTTCCCGCCACTCGGGCCCCCCAATTATACAAATTAGGAATTCACAGGTTGTCTGCACTCACCTATCCCCTTGCAGTATGCCACACACCACCCTGACTGACCAATGCCCTTGCCCTCCCCTGCTCCTCATCCTCCTGGCTTCTTTTCGCTATAAATGTAAGCGCTCCCCATTGAATAAAGGACACATGGATACACTACTCACATCTACTCGCGTCTGTGTACTCTGCCGGCCACACCCTGTGTCCACCCCCAGCTCTGTGGAACCGCCCTGAAACAGCTAAGAGGCCTGCAAAGCGGCAGCTTCCAACCAATTTCCCTCCGCTGCAGCTGTCAACGCCCCCAGAGGTGAAAAGACAGTGGGGGACAGGTAGATGAGACGTCCCAGAGCTAGACGGGGAAATCCATCTCTACAGAGAGTGGAGTTCAGGCTCACCTGACCTACACCCCTTGATTGCACGGGGTTGCACCAAAGGTGAAGTACAATGCAATGAAAGAAAGACACAAGTCCTCCAAGGCAATGCATCTCAGAGGCGGGGTAATGACTGGTTCACACGCTGTGTTAATAACTGCATTCATGACAGTGAGCACACTGTGTTTGTTTAGCTAGGCCCTGCTGACAAGAGAGAGCACATCAAACATACCATGGTATTCCACTGAGCACATCCTATGCTGTGATGTGGTCACAACATGAGATTAACTACGGATGTTTGCCTGGGCTTCCCGAATTAAGAGCTACTGAGAAAAATATCAAAAATATTGATGTTTAATATAGAAATTTACCAGATCCGCATGATTAAGTGACACATGCATTATTTTGATGAAAGGAAACAGGTCTATGCATACTCTCTTTTTTAATATTTTATTTTATATTTTATTCATTTTTGAGCAGAGAGAGAGAGAGAGAGAGAGAGAGAGAGAGAGAGAGAGAGAGCACACCAGGGCCACCACCTTGTGGGTCTGGCTTATGTGAGTCCTGGGGAATTGAACCCGGGGCCTTAGGCACTGGAGGCAAGTGCCTTAACCACTGAGCCATCTCTCCAGTCCCCTATGCATATTCTTTTAAAGAGAAAGCAGCATTGTTCAAAGCAGGAAAGCACAACAGGATTCTTATAGGATAAGGGAAATATGAGGGAGTGTGAAATAGAAAATCCCATTCTTGGAAAATTTTAATCTCTGAAAATTGGGATGACACTACCAAAATCAGACATCCATGCATATACTGAGTAAATGCAGATTGCAGCCAACAGTGTTCAGCTGCTATCTTAACTGTGATCTAATCAACATAAAATATATACTAAGGTGCTGGAAGGATGGCTCATTCAGTAAGTGAGGAGCTGAGTCTGGGACCTCAGACCCTAATAAAGGCCAGGTGTCGTGACACACACTTGTAGTCCCATCACTGGGGAGGCAGGGACAGAAGGATCATCAGGACTTTCTGGTTAGTTAGTCTAGCTGAATCAGTGAGCTCCAGGTTCAGTGAGAGATCCAATCTCAAGAAAACAAGGGGCTGAGAACTGCCTTATAAGCACTTAAAAATGTTCATGGCCATGTAATAACGCTCCTCTCTTGTCTAGAGAAGCTTCTCTTTTTCAAATGGCAGTGACCACTGGCATGACTCAAAAGATACCACAATGCTGAGAAGAAGTGACAGTGGAGTGTTCAGCACTGGGACATCTCTATCACACTTCCCGAGGCTCAGGGTCTATCGCTGAAGAGATGGTGGAAAGATTGTTAAGAGCCAAAGGAAGGGGAGGACTGCTTACAATGCAAACTTCCAGACACAAAACGGCCTTGATATTCATGACTTCACAGTGTCTGATAATACCTATACATTATGTGTGCAAAAGATGATGACACTGAAACAAAACAGACACTAACTGAGAGGGGGATGAGATATGAGGGAGGGTGGGGTAGGAATCATAATGGTTTATTGTCTATAATTATGGAAGCTATCAATAAATATTTAAAAATAAGGGGCTGGGGGAGATGACTCAATGGATAAAGTACTCAGGACTCAAGTCTGAATACCTGGGTTTGATCCTCAGATGCCACATAAAAACCCAGAAGCTTTGGCTGTCTCCTGTGATCCCAGCCCTCCAACGGTAAGATGGAAGCAGAGACAGGAGAACTTCCGAAGCACTCAGCAAGCACAGCAGAGCCAGATCAAGAGAAATCTGGCCACGGATGAGGTGGATCTGCAAGGATGGGCCCTGAACTGTCCTCTGACCTCTACTCCTGTGCCACGCAAAAGAAGGACCAAACACACACACAAACGCATCTACACTCACATGCACATCTACACATACAAATTAAAAAAAATTAAAGGCTGGGGAGTGACTAAGGAAGGCATTTAGTATCAACCTCTGGTCTGCACACATATTTGCACACATGCACACATGCACAAACACCCACACAAACATGTATGTTCATGCATATGCATAATACTACATGTACACACACACACACACACACACACACACACACACACACAGTCAAACCAAGTCTCTGCACACAAGGAACTTAGATGCCCCTGGGAGATTCAGAACAAAAGACACAGGATAAAATTTGAATCCATGTCTTTTTGTTAAGCATCAAAAACTGGGTGGAGAAGGGCTGGTTTTGCAGCTTTTGCTGCAGTGCAAATTCTCCCTCCCTGGACAATTTCAAAGAAGCAGTGGGATGTCAGGGGATGAAGAACGATGAGCTGTGTGTGCGATTTGCTCCCTGGAGCAGTCCACCCCATCCCTGGCTGTGATACAAAAGGCAAAGCTAGACAAGGGGTAAAGGCTGCAGGAAATTCTGGATTCGTGTAAGCAGGTGTCAGAGTAGTTTGTTGCCTAGTAACATTTGAACAGAAACCTGAAGGAGGAGACAAGAAGCCATGGGAACATGACAGACATGAGGGGTTGGTGAGGGAAAAAGAGTGAATCCCAGAAACAGGAGATGACTTGGTAGGTCTTAGGAACAGAAAAGATTTCGTCACTGGACGAAGAGGAGGTTAGACCAGAGTGTTGTGAACACGAGGAAGAAATAGCAGTTTTTATGTGTGGAATGACAACAGAAAAAAGAAAGCTTTGATCCAATCAGAAACAAGAATACACACACACACAAACCATATATATATATATATATATATATATATATATATATATATATATATATATATATATGTATGGTTTGTGTGTGTGCATTTAATATGCTCATGTGCACGTGTGTATGCATGTTCACATGGGTAAGCACTGCACAAGCATGTGAGGGAGGAGCACAGATGCCCTCCTTAGGTATTTTCCGCCTGATGTTTGGAGTCAGGGTCTCTCACTGAATCTGGAGCTCATGGAGTAAGCTAGACTAGCAGCCAACAAACCCCAGGGAATCCCCTGTGTCCTCGGGTCCTCGCCTTTGCACCTTCCTTGTGGCAGGGTCTGTCACTGGTCATCACTGCATTCCCCAGGCTAGCTGGCACACAAGCTTCTGGAAGATCCTCTTTGTCTTGGCCACCCTTTGAGCCATAGGTGTAATGGGATTAGAGCATCTGGAGTTTAATGTGGGTTTTAGGGTTCCGAACTCTAACACTTACACTTGCATAATAAGTACTTTTATTGACTGAGCTATCTCTCCAGCTCCAGATTTCTTTGAAAGAAACAAAGATGAACAAGAGATAGGACTCCTCATGACAGGAAGAGAGAACTCAAGATTTAAGGGAGGCTAAGGATACTTGCCAATGTCCTCGAGTGTCAAAAAGGTGTGTAGTCTGTATGTTGGACATTGTGACATTGAAGGTGGTCTGGGATGAGATAGAGTTAAAGTTATAATAGACCAGAAAATCACTGGAAATAAATGAAGGGAATTAATGGACAACTTGTGTTGTGGGAAATCCTTGGTAGGTTTGGGTGCGGCAGGAGGAAAGGTGATGGGAACCAAAAACCCAAGGAGTCATAGTCTTTATTCAATGAGAAAACAAGCAGAGCAGTTGATAGACGTGAGCAAGCAGATAGTGTTTATTCCCAAAGACTGAGCCCACAAGACTGGTATGAGGGCAGTGAAACCCCCAGTAGATCTCTCCAGAATATTCCTCAAAGATCAGAAATTCTCATGAAACCCACCTTTAGCACTTCACTGCAAATTACCTTTACTTCTATTTGGGTGGAAAATGGCTCAAATAGGACAATGGGAAGCAGAAACTATGTCCATCCCAAACCCAGCCTGCCATGGACTTCCAGGAATACAGGGAAGTGGGTGAAGCATTTCTATTTTAAAAGGTGAATAGGGACGTGAGATTGTTCAATGGATAAAGTGTTCACTGCACAAACATGAGAATCAGAATGAAGATCCTCATCACCCACATAAAATGCTAGGAGCTGAGGACTAGAGAGATGGCTCCGTTGTTAAGGTACTTGCCTACAAAGCCTAACAACCAGGGTCTGATTTCTCTATACCCACATAAAGCCAGATGCACAAAGAGGCTCATGCATCTGGAGTTCATTTGCAGTGGCTGGAGGCCCTGGTGTGCCCATTCTCTTTCTCTCACTCTGTCTCTGTCTCTCTTTGCAAATAAATAAAATATTTAAAGAACACTAGGAGGGTGTTATGAGCCTATCTGCCTATATTTTAGCACTCAGGAGGCATAAACAGGAGAATCCTTGGGGTTCATTGGCTAGATGGTCTAGCCTAGTTGGTACCGTCTTGATTCAATGAGAGACCATGACCCTAGGAATAATGTGAAGAGTAACAGAGGAATGCATCCAACATAGGCCTCTGGTCTCCATACACATGCAAACATACAAATATGCATATACACATGCATGCAGTCAGTGTGCGCGCGCACACACACACACACACACACACACACACACACACACACACACACGCACCCTGGAAAGAATACAAAGTCCTCAAAATAGGGTCTGTACTAGGGAAGGCTATCCAACAGAATATTCTAAGACCAGGAGATGAACCATGAATTCAAAAGGATCTTCAGAGGGTGAAAGAGAAAGCTGGACTACCTTATGATTTACTGAAATATGCTAGATGAACTCCCACTTAGGAGGGGCCACAGCGGGTTGGGGATACGGGAGGAGGAAAATGGGGATACTATCACAAGACTTGCTCATACAATGTATCTAATTGTTAACAATAAATCCATTACCATCCAAGATTTCCTGTGATGCTGCAATTTCTTGAGTTGACAAAGGCATTAGAAATGATGTAGGGCATCTCAGAGCCTCGTAGACAGCAGCTGTGGGTGGATGCTAGGGAGAGGGCTCAGGGGATAAAGACTTGAGAATAGCTAAGGTGATGTGAAATATTCTAATTAGCCATCTGATAGCTACTGTACTCCGCTACTGTGCCTTGCGGAGCACATGATGGCAAGGTGGTCTGCTCTAGTGACATGGGGTGACATGCTCATTAGACTAGACTGCTTTCGATCTTATTTAATGAGACAGGTTCTCTCATTGGCCTGGGACTCATCAATTGGGCTAGATTGGCTAGCCAGTGAGCTCTGGGGATCCAGGTGTCTCTGCCTCCCTGGCATGTACCACTATTCCTGGCATTTACATGGGTGCTGAGGATCCAAACTTGGGTCCTTATGTTGGCTGAGCAAGTACTTTGCCCATTGAGTCATCTTCCTATCTAAGAGAAACTTAGTTTTAAGAGTGCCCAGAAGGGAAGGGAACCTCCTCCCTGAATCCTTCAGTACACACACTATAAAGAACAAAGTAGGAAACATTTTTCTGCTGATGCCTAATAACTGAAGAACAGTTTAATATACTGTAAAAGTGATCTATTGTATCAATACCGTAACCCACTGCCCAATGGGGAAGGATTTACAAGAGATAAAAAAAGACACATAACAAAGACATCTAAAGTTCATCAAATTCCTGAAGATTTGCAAGTAAACAATTCAAATAAACAACAGAAAAATACTTCTTCAAGGCTGGAGAGATGGCTCAGTATTATGTGTACTTCCTGTGCAAGCATGAGGGAACCAGGGGTTCTGAAACTGCTTGAGTTCAAATCTCCAGATCCCCCTTATACATTAGGCATCCCCACACAGCCTGTATCCCCAGTCCTCCAAAGGAGAACAGAGACCAGGGAATCCCCCCAGCTCACAAAAAAACAGCAAGCAAGCTCTGGTAGTAGTTAGAGACTTCGGCTCAACCAGAGAATGGGTGGGAGCTTGATGGAGCTGGACAGCAGATAGCTATTCAGGCTACTCAGGTGAGTGCTCCCTTCAGAGAGCACATGGGGCACTGCAAGGTGACATGTGCACACACACACACACACACACACACACACACACACACACACACACACACCAAAGAAAATAGCTCTTAAGGTCTGCCAGCATTCGTGTCTCCCTAGTGCTGAGTAATGTAAAGTGGGCCTTTCCCCAAATAACTATGGAGCACATTTTGAAAGCAGTTCATTTTAAGCTTCTGTATTTCTCTTTAGCAATCTGAAAATATTGTATCATCTCTTTCTTTTTTCCTCTCTCCCTCCAAAAGGGGGCAGGACATTGCAATCATTTACATAGGGTTATTCTAAACTCTATAACCTTGGGCTTGGGGGAAATGTCTCTTGTTGACGGCATGATGAATGAATGTGTGTTTTCCAGCCACTTCTCTTGCTGCCCTGGGAAGAAGAGAGCTTTCAGTCCACAGAGGGAAACTGCTTGTGGGAAAAGGCAGCCCCAGGCTTCCTGTCCCAGGATACAGAACAGCCAGACACCACAGGCTCCCTGTCTCACACTGTCAAAGTGCCCTGGCCTCCTGGCTGAATGGCCAAGGCTGCCTCTTGCTGCACTGTCTCCCTGGAGAGCCCTGGACCCAGTAGGGAAGCCAACAGCTCAGCTTGCTAACAGGATAAGCCTTGGAATAGCTTCGCTTTGCTCCACTCTGCTGGATTGGCACTTCTGTCTTTTGTTTGTTTGCTCATTTATAGTGGAAATAGATTCTCCCATTTTACACCATCAGGCTCACAGTTACTGGGTATACTAGTGATCCACTCACGAGGGGTCTCAAAGGGCACCATGGATGACACATGCAGAGAACCTGCTGGCTTTGTGGCTTCTATCTCTCTTCTGTCAGTTCACTTCCTCCCAGATTGCCTACACTACCCTGCTCTTTTGTGTGTTTCCAACCTGTCCATCTCCTGTCTGCTCTCAGAAACCACAACGGGCTTCAATCTCAGTTTTTGTTTGGTTTGAAATAATTTCAGGTTCATAGCTGTTTCAGAATTAGAACAGAGATTTCCTTGTTCACTTCACCTAGCTTTCCATATCTTAATATTTTATATCACCACAGACAAAACACCTAGGAAACAGACCGGGTACACGCCTATTTCTACAAACTCCATGTGTGTGGGAACATGTGTGTCTGCGAATACACATACATGTATGTGCTTATACATCCGGAGGCCAAAAGCCAACTTTGGATTATTCCTCAGACACCATCCACCTTTATGGAGACAGGGTCTCTCATTGGTCTGGAACTCTCTGGAAAAGTAGAATAATCTGGCTAGCTTTAAGCCCCAGAAACTACCCTGTCTCTACCTCCCCAGCACTGGGATTATAGGT
The DNA here is from genome assembly GCA_004024765.1 of Zapus hudsonius. Classification (NCBI taxonomy): domain Eukaryota; kingdom Metazoa; phylum Chordata; class Mammalia; order Rodentia; family Dipodidae; genus Zapus; species Zapus hudsonius. Next base: position 16,210 of record PVHP010013423.1, on the reverse strand, counting down.
GCAAGCAACCACTCTTGGCTTTCTTTTTTATGTGGGTTCTGGAGATAGAACTCAGGTTCTTAATGTTGAAAGGCAAGCCCTTGACCCACAGAGATAACTCTCTAGATTCACCTTTCATTATTTTAATCTCTAAGAAGAACTGGTGGTGATAATAATAAATATTATTGTTGGTATCAGTATTTATTTATTCTTTGTGAGACAGTAGATGAGCACACGAGGGCCTTTTGCTGCTGAAAAGGAACTCCAGATGCATGTGCCACTTTGTGTATCTGCCTTTACATGGGTACTGGGGAATCAAACCTGGGCCAACAGGTTTTGCAAGCAAGCTTGACACATCCCTGGGCGACAACCCCCTTGGCTTAGGCAAACTGTATCAATTACTGAGTCATCTCCTCAGCCCTGGCAATAATAATTTTAAAATGCATCTGCTTTATACAAATCCTGTAAGGGATACAGGGGTTGTACATTCATACCTCCTTAGGTAAATGTATACCCTTATTACCAGGGAAAGGTGTTTCATCATTTTACCTGAGTCTCACATGATTGGCTCATTTTGTAGAAGATACAAAGAGGGAATACATCTTTCTAACTAGGAACTGGCCCCCATCTTCCTCATCTCCAAACACTCTCCTTCTGGTGAGCCAGGCAAAACCTTGACCATACCCTTCACTCCTTTCTCAGTTACACTCCACAAAACACTCATGGGGACATTTTTATGTGTTCTCTTCAAAATACAGTGTGAATTCTGCCACCCATACCCCAGCCACACCCTGTACCCCATCTGCTGGGTCACCATAGCAGCTTCCACACAGGTCCCTCTGCCTTGCCCTTCAGAACATTCTCAATGGAGCAGTCAGAATGGCAATGTCAAGCTAGAAACTGTGTCATGCTGCTCTTCTGATTCACCCCCCACTAAGGCTTGCCCTACCTTGTGGAGTAATACAGCCGATTGCTGGAATAGATACAGGACTCTGCAACCAGCCTCCACTTTTGGATTCTCATTAGCTGACCACTCTCCTCCTTCTGATCCTCTGAGCCTTATCTGACCCTCTACTTAAACTACAACCTGGAGCTGAGAAGATAGCTCAGTAAAGTGCCAAAGCTTGAGAACCTGAGTTTGGAGCTCAAGAACCTATATGAAAATGTTGTGCATTGTGGCATGCACCTGTAATCTCAGCAGAGATAGGAGAATCCCTGGGGCTTGCTGATCTAGCCAAAGTGGGGAAGTCTGGGTTCAACAGGAGAAACTGTCTCAGAAATAAGCAAGAGAATGATAAAAACACCCAACATGGACTTCTGCCCTCCATGTATTTACAAGTCTGCATGTGTGTCCCCACATACATGTACCTAATAAAAACATGCAAACATACATTCCTATACATGAAAAAAGGAAGAAACAATCCTGTAGCCTTTATACTCTGCCACATCCATTTCTTTTGCATCTTCCATGCATCAGGTGCTCAGTAAATATAATTCGGACAACACACAAATGAGTGAATGAGACCCCACCACTCAAGACAAGAACAGTACAAGCTAGCATAAGTCAGAAGGCTGAGTAGAGCTCCGAGCCTTCCTGGTATATGGATCAGAGTCAAAAATAGACAAGATAGTAGTGAATTCCTGCTAATAAACATCCTCTGACAGGCAGCTCCGTCAGACTGCACTGTGACATTAAAAATGTCTTTAGGTGGTCATGCAACTTTGACACATTGGGAATGCTAAGATCTAGGGAGAGAGTTAGAGCAGGTGCTCAGTGGGCTGAGCAGGGAAGAGAACGTGTATTTACTAATACAGAAAATGACATAAATCATAGACCATAGTTCTCAACTGGAAGAGCATCAAGGTATCAAAGATATGACACAGCCATTTTGAAGAAGCTGATTTAAATGAGAAGACTTATTAGCTAGATACACCCTAAGTAATTTCAATATAATGTTAATATTTTACCTGAAAAGTAAAACAATTCTTGGTGGTTAACATGGGGTGAGATAAAACTTCTTAGTATTTATACTTCTTAATATTTGTATTTACTTGTTTGAAGCCTTTGCATAGAATTAGGAAAATTTAACGGCTCATTAACCTTTATGCTTCTAACCCTAAAGTGGTGGATACATGAAAACAGACATTTTACTCAAATGCGATCACAATTTCTTTTGTGCCTTGAGTTTCTTCTGGCTTGGTTTAGTAATCGCCTGGTACTTTACATGAATGATTATGAGACGATCTTAAATGGTAGCCATTGCCCAAAAGAAAATGTTATCGCCTGACTGTGATCATCACATTCTTCCTATTAAATATCACTCCTTCAGGGCTAGTTACTGTTGAGGAGAAATGTGCCACTTTATATGCAAATCAAATAGACTGAGATTTGAACAAGAAGTTCTACATATATCTACTGACAAATCCTCTTATTATGATTTATACAGCAGACAGAACTGCTCGTGATATGAGAAGTCCATATTGTGCGCAAGAGAATTCTTCGCTTGTTTTCAAAATGTTCAGTTACAACTGGAAATATGGTCTTTCCTCCCATCCACTGCTGATTTGGGGCTGGCATTCTGAGTTTTATTGAGTTAACATATTTTATAGTATTGTGATTTCCTATTGCCAAAAGTTTTAATGTGTGTGTGTGTGTGTGTGTGTGTGTGTGTGTGTGTGTGTGTGTGCATATGATTAGCTGCCATCATGCCACAGGACACACGTGGAGGTCAAGCACAAGTTCAGGTCTTGGTCCTCACCTTCCACCTTGTTTGAGGCAGTGTCTCTTGTGTTTTCTGCCTAGCTAGCTCTCAGCTCCCCCTCCCATCTCACCACAGGAGCGCTGTGATTGCAGATACCATCTACTAACTCTATGTGCGTTCTGGGGATCTGAACTTAGGTTGCCATGCTTGCACAGAAAGTCCTTTTACAAGCTGAGCCCTCTCCTCTGCCCTCCAATTATTTATTGTATACAAGTTCTCTCTGATCTTGTCTTGTCTCCAAACGTTTTCCTAGATGCCCATATTCTCGGAAAACTTGACTTCTTTTCAATTCCTCTATTACTAAGGATACCTGAGTCCGTCTTTCCCAAGAAGCCTTCTCAAATTCTACCTGACAAAAGTAGTGGAGCAAACGCTGTACATTGGGTGTAAATCACTCACATATTTGTCTCATTTTTATTAAGCTACCCTCTTCAAAGTCGATCTTTGGGGGAAAACAGCATCATCAAAACCATGTTTTTCCTTTGCACTTTTGAAGAGAAAGTCAGAAATCTGATGACAGAACTGTGCCTTGTGTTTTTATTAATAACCTCTGACTGTGCAACAATTATTCATAAACAGGCCATTTTAGGCAAATGTGCTGGCTGTCTGTGCAGAGTTAACAATGTAAGATGAACGTGACTATCGGGGCAGGAGCAACATCAAGCATTTCATCTCCATTTTCATCACTGTCCCTGCAGCTTCTCTGTATTTCCCAGGAGCTGTCTGAGGAATGTGGGAGAGTTCAGTGAAAGTTTCCTGGCCAGTGTGTTCATTTCCCTAGAGGTCAAGGTTCTTTTAGATGATAAGGACTGACGAAAAGAATGTGGATGAGGGAATCTTAGGGCTACGCCTCCAAATCAAGACGATATTGCACACTTGGAATTCTCATTGCATGTGTTCACTTTTTGAGAAAGCCTTACACTCAATGAAGGAGAAAGGCCATTCATTTGGGGGTCATAGCCAAAAGTTTGTACTTCTTGAGAAATACATAAACTTTTATAACTGACATTTAAATTTGCCCATTATAGCTTTGACTAGGTTGTAAGAATCATAAGAGATATTGTTGTTTGCATTGTACTAAGGAGGGTTTGGAGCTATTTTCTATGAAATTCAGAGTCATTTTTTATTTGCAACATTCCTTCTTATGAAGCTCAGAGATAATTGGCAGGCAGCTAAGAAATGCCAAGGAGCTGAGATTCTTGAACAACTTGAAAAGCAAGACTAGGTTCCATGGCATTATGAGATATACTTGCAGTCACTAATTAAAGGCAAATACATTCATTGGGTTAATTTTTGCTCTCTCTGTTACATGGTAATGTCATGTTTTCATATCACTGCTTCATTCTGACAGAAGGTTTCTCATCCAGGAGATGGTCAAAAATATTTGATGGATGGATGTGTAGATGAATAATGCATGAACAGATACGTTCTTTTCCTATGTTCCTGCTCATTCTATATTTGTCCAAGGCTATAGTCACCCAATATTTATTCATTTCAGCCTTTCAGCTTATACATACATTAGAGGAAGACTGATAAAAAGTACACATTTTTGTAATAGGTTATAGAATAGAACCAATTCTTGCATGCACATAACCACTTATTTATTCTATCTGAAAGCAAAGGGAATGGCCGAAGTCCACCCATTATAGTTCTTATAACACAAAGTTAAAGCAGTGCAATTAACATTTTAATTCTAACAGGACATAGATTATACATGGAATAATGAATCTGAATAAATACTGTCATGGTCAGAGAGGGCACAAATAAGTGTATGGAACTTGAATCTACCCCCTGTTATTTGGGACAGAGATTGTTGGAAGTTTTGTTATCTATCTATCATCTATCTATCTATCTATCTATCTATCTATCTACCTATCTATCATCTCCCATTGCCAATTATGCTTCACGTGTCAGGTAGTTTCCTTGTTGCTGTGACAAGGTAGCTTAAGGAAAGAAAGGTTTGATTAGGGCTTACAGTTCCGAGGACACCATGGCATGCTAGCACCATCGAGGAACAGAACAGGAAGTCGATCCAGGGAAGCACTTCCTCTCCCTCCTAAACCAAAGGCTCCACAACCTTCACAAATAGTACAACAAGCAGGGGAACAAGGGTTCAAATACATGACCTGGGGGTGGGCATCATTTCTTATTCAGACCACAACATTTCACAAATCTGATGCTAGGCTATCTCTCTCAAAAGGAACTCTATTAGCATAGCTTCACCACTAAAAACCCTTCAGGAAGTTAGTGGCTCCCACTGTCTTAAGAGCACCTTTTATGGCCTTTGCTGGCAGGAGAATCCTGAACTGAATTGTGTCCCTAGTGCAGATGGAATTCCACTTCCAGCTCTTCTTCCTCAGTTCTCTGCTGTGTCAAGGAGCTGGGGATGGGTCCCTGGATGACCACACTGCATAGTTTATACCTCAGCACCTTCGCTCATGCCACTGCCCACACCATTATCTCCCGCTCTGACACTTTCTCTTTAAATTTCATCAAGACTCTTCAAGAACCCAGATTCCTAGACTGTGTATTATAACCTAATACAAGGTTGCATAAGTGAATGTGGGGGTCCCCAAAATATTTGATGACAGTAAAAGATTTCTGAACACACATAGGCTAAAAATGAATTAAAGATAAACAATAATGAATCCAAGTTATTTCTGGCTGTATTCATCCATGTTGGAGCATGTGACGTCACTGTCGTTTTGGTTCTAAACACAAAGTATGTGTGCCATGCATGACATCACACCCTGCAATACCAACAATTGTTGCCTGAAACATGCCATTGCAGACTCCAGTTTTAATGGATGCAGAAAGTTTTCTGCATTATAGAAACTGAACGGCTTAATTGTAGAAAATAAAGACTATGTTCTCCTACTGCCATTCTTCAGCAAGTTTCACAGTAGTATATCTTTGGATTGTATTATGTTAGATTGTTTGATTTTTAAGAACTGTTTGAATTGTTGACTCAGTTCATAAAAAAAATGTTGAATTAATTTTGGCTTGGAATTAGGACAGAATTGTTAACAACTTATAAAATGTCTCCAAACTTATTTCTGCCACTCTGTGCTACATATTTATGCAAAGAGGCATTCTCAGCATTGGCTATGATAAGATTATAATGTGGATCAACTCTGAAAAATGTTGAATATACTCTGTCTTCTGCAATATCAAATGTTCATCCACGGATTAATTCCTTATGTAAAAATAAGCAAGGGCATGCATCTCCTTAGAAATGTGATGAACTTATGAACATACAAAAGTTGTTTTAAAATGAATTTCTTTAGTATTTATTATCAGTTAATGTTTGACATATATTATACATATATATATATATATATATATATATATATATATATATATATTACATATATGAGGTTACATAAAATTATCTCAAACAAAAATGAGTCATGAGTGAAAAAAATTCAGTAAGCCCTGTTGAGATGGTCTGTGAAACATTTAAGTGTATGTTTGGAACCTAGTACAGTTGGTAGAATGCTTGTCTAACACACATGAGTTCCTGGGTTCCATCCTTGGCACTGCTCAAGCTAGACATGGGGTTGATGCCTATAATCCCAGTATTTGGAAGGTAGATGGGAAAATCAGGTGTTCAGAGTCATCCTCGGCTACAGAGCAAGCATGTGGCCACAAGACACCCTATCTCCAAATAAATAAATAAATAAATAAAGGTTCTTGCTCTTTGTTAAAGATTCTACTTTTCTTTCCCAGAAGGCAGCAAGAACGAAGGAGGTGAAGCACCCCTCACATATCAGACTTTGGAGTGAGAATTAAGGATGAAACTTATTATTTGGCATTAGTGAAAGTTTAAGTTCAAGACTGTGACAATGGGACAGCATGGCTTTATATTGTTCTTCTTTGCTCTCCCTCCACTAGCCTAGGAGAGAAAAGACCCAAACTATCACATCCATCATCATTAGAAAATTCACATTGATCTCTCTTTTGACCACAAGACTGGCAAATCTGATTTTAAGATTGATTGATTTGGGTATAAGACACATTCCCAAATCAACTGCAGATAGAAGAGACTTATGATAATGCCACTGCCATGTCACCAGGCGAATGTCGTCAGAGAATGAACAGAGAGACAAAACAGGACAAATGTTGAATCCAAAGCAGATCAATTATAGAAACAATTCTTAAGGAATGCTTGTCTGGAAGCAAAATCAAGTTACGAATACCCTAGGTTATCAATGATTCTGAGAAATTGTATAGATTTCCCTGGAGATAATTCTGTACTCTGGGTACCCATGTGCAAACCCAGAGGAAGACGGAAAGAAAGTGGGTGAAATGGGGAGGAGATATAGAATACAATGCTCTATGATAGAGTCAGAGTTTGTGTGTTCCTTTTTGAACATAGAGATGACATCACTCTGTAAAGATAAAAATAGTGATTAAACGTTAAAAGACAGAGAGATTGGAGCACAAAAGATGGAAAAAAGCTGCTCACTTTTGGGTGGCCAGTAAGCAGAGAAAGGGGGGAGGGAAGAAGTTCGCATTCTAATATACTATATTACACTTCTCAGAGGACCTAATTCCCTGCCACCTGGCCCAGCATCTTAACTCTCCCATCACTGTCCAGGAGCGCTATAGCTGAGGATCAACTTAGAATACACATGAGTCTTCAGAGAGATTCTGCATTCAGTCTACAGCGGCCAGTAAGAAAGGCTGCATTGCTGCCGTGGAACCACTGGTAATCTGCATTAAATTAAGAGTTCAGATATGGGAAAAGTACTCATATATGAATAACATGTATGCCCGATATTTCTAAGAAATAGTTATACTAGGTGACGGAAAAAAGAAGAGAAGAAAAATGATCTAAAGTGGCCTAGTATTTTTGACATAGTAAAAGCTCTTTTTTAAATTAGCCTTCATAGAGCTGGGTGTGGTGGTGCATGCCTTTAATCCCAGCACTCTGGAGGCAGCGGTAGAAGGATTGCCGGGAATTCCAGGACACCATGAAACTACATAGTAAATTCCAGGTCAACCAGAGTGGTAGGGAGAATTAAATGAAATAATATGTGTACCAGAGACCTGAAAGAATTTTAGGCTAACCAAGGATTCCAGCTCACTTGAACGCTGGGATCCTTTCACTGTTCTGATAGTAATATAGTGATGTACTTTCTTTCCAAGACTAAGAATCAGAGATACTGAGCATGCAGGTTAGTGTCTGAGAAATACAAACAAATGATGACCCAGAGGGGTGTGTCTCTATGTTCCAATTCACCAGAAAGGACAGCTGTCTGTGGAATAGTAGAAGATCATTCATGAAGGAAAATATGACATCATTTAGTAAGAAAGAGAGCAGAAAAGAAGACCTGCTTTGGGAAGCAGGGAAGGGGCTGGGGAGATTGCTCTGCACTTTCCTTGCATGCGGAGGACCCGAGTTTGGGTCACCAGTACTCACTTAAATAAAGCGGGTGTTGAAGGCTCAGGAGATAGCCCAGTGGTTAAAGGAACTTGCTTGCAAAGTCTGTCAGCCTGGGTTCAATTCCCAAGTTGCCGATGTAAACCAGATGAAAGACGTGTCACAATCAAGTTGCTTGTAGCAGCAAAAGACCCTGGCATAATCCCCATTCACACATGCATGCACACATACATACAAACGTGAATACATACATACAAACACATTATACACATATCTATGCACAATACCAACAGAATTCAGAGTATGCCATGGTTAACAAACCCTGATGGAATCTACAAGGAGCTTTAGGTTCAGGACATGTTTCACACCCACTAGAACAAAGATGAGACCGGATTATGATGTCATGCTAATGGAAGCCAGGGAAAAGCAGAACCATTCTGCTCCTCTGTAGCTTCCATTCTCTCCATCAAGTCTGATAATCACTACACTGAGGAGGATAGCATGAAGCTGGAGAGAAGTGAGCAGAGCCCCAGGGAGACCAGCTATCTGCTTTGCATACATCCACGTCTCAGCCATTAATCAGAGCCAGGACTAATGAAAGGACCTCAGATGTGACTTAGAAGCATTGTTGGCAGTCTTTGGGAAATCTTGATGCATCACTGGGGCCCCACATGAAAAGCAAGAAAATGTGTGTGGGTTTTTTGAGAACATTTCAAATTATTTTTTCCCCAAAGGAAATAGCTGCATTGAAAAGTTACAAATCAGGTTTTAGTCTGATCACTCTACCCCCTGACAACACACCCCTAGCATGCAATATTTAAAAACAAAGTGAATGAATACCTTATAAAAGAACTTCATGGTCAGTTGGAGTTACAGAAACTTCCTAAAAATTAATTAATTAATTAGTTAATTAATTAAACTACGTATGTCATTTTGAGGGAAAGCAAAGTAAATCTGAAATTCTTGTAGGTATCAAGGAAAATACCTCTTTTTGTATAAAATTATATGTGAGTTCAAGGCCAGCCTGAGACTAATAGTGAATTCCAGATCAGCCTGGACTAGAGTGAAACCTCTACCTCAAAAAAACAAAACAGGATTTATCGTTAGTTTATTTTTTACTTATGCATTAGTTCATTTTGTGGTGATGGAATGGTGTGCGTGCTAGGTGAACCCTCTGCTCCAACCTAATGGAGTGTTTCCTGGTGACCAAGAAATGGGAAAAATTTTTGTTTTGCTTTGTTCTTGTTTGTATGTGTGTTATAGCATGTGTAATGTCATGTGGTGTATGTACGTGTATGTGTGCAGATGTGCACATATATACAGAGACCAGAGAAAAACATCAAATATCCTTCTATAATGCTCTTCTCCCTAATTTCCCTGAGACAGTGTCTCTCACTGAATCTGCAGTTCGCTGTTTTTCCCTAAGACCAACTATGGATGACCACCAATGCTCCTTCTCTACCCCACCACAGCACTGGGGGGACAGGCACCTGTGGTCATGCTGGACTTTTCACTTGGGTGGATTGAACTCGGGTCCTCATGCTTGTACAGAAGCGCTTAGCTGCCGAGTCATTTCCCCAGCCCCAAGATGATGCTTGCTTAAGTGAGATCACAGGAGACACCCTGATGTTCTGTCCCTAACAACTGTCCTTGGGCTGGAGTCAGAAATCTATGGCTACGTAATGATTTTCCTTCCTTACTACTTCAAGTATTTCACAACTTCAGCTGACGGTCCATCTTTTATAAATAAAATTTAATTGAAACCCAGCCACACACATTTGTTTATCTATTTGCTAGGGATCCCTTTGGGCTTTCATGGCTGGGTTAAGTAGTTGGAACACAGTCTACTTGGCACACAACATTAAAACATTTACTAGAAGGCTATTTACAGAAAGAGTTGCTCAAACCCTTGACCAGTTACATAAACTACTCTGATTTATCCATACATGAATCTACATTAGCAGCAACTGATCACTACCGAAAGGTGCTTCCAATGGGATAATGGACGGGAAAGGTCTGTGTGTCTTGGAATGTGTGGCACAAGGATAAGGCCAGTCTCATGATTGTTCTGTCTGTTCAAAGATGAATAGTAATACTTTCCACATGAATGATGTACCCGGCTGTGGATGTTAGCTCAATAGGAGAGAGAATTAAATGAAATAATATGTGTTCAGTACTCAATGAATTAAGGCAGACTGTGTACCAGAGACATGTATAGCTTTAGATACATGAGCTTGTTGAATTCTTAGACTTGGGATGATGCTTATATTTTACTGCTGAGTAAAAGGCATGTAAACAATGTCAACCACATCAGAAGCCCCAACTCAAATTTATCAATGACTTACTCTTTCTCACCCACTAAGTTGACCATGTGTTCTTGCATTTAATTCTCTCAACCAGCTCATGAAGTGTTAGTTTCATCCATGATTATCCCATCTTTTCTTTACTATTTTTTCACATGCACACATATCTGTATATGTTGTGCATGCATGTGTACATGCCTGCTTGTATGTGTGTGGGGGCTGGCATACAGGTGCACATGTACATATGTACACATGCATCTGGGGTCAGGTGTCCTCTTGCTCACTCTCCCCTTTATTGAGATGGGTCTCCAACTTGAACCCAGGGCTTGCTGGCTCAGCTAATCTAGATAGCCAGTTTGTCTTGGGGAACCCTGGCTCTGCCTCCCAAGCAATGGGATTACAGACAGAACAACACATCCATTGAAATTTGTGTAGCTGCAAATGCTTTGCCAACAAAGCCATCTCTCCAGCCCCCTTCATTCATTGTTCCCAAACACAAAACCTGGAATTTAAAACCTCATCTTCCTAACTCTGAGCTTTTAATCGTCATATGCTAAGACAATGGATCAGCATTGAGGAGACTAAGTTCACTCATGATCAATGCAAAGTATTATTAGAATGACTCAAAATCATTAGCTCTCAGAAGTATCTAGTCCTGATAAAGACTTATGAAAATTATGGTTTAACCAGCATTGAACCCTTTGAGCTTTTCAGCTAGCCAGATAAGCTAAATGTACCAACTGGTGCAATTCATGGTACTAGCATCTTACTCAAGATTCTTCTCTGTATTTAATTATCTTTCTTCTCTCTTCCAGTCAGTAACAGTTCCTGATTTAATGTCTTGTATGTTTTTGATACATTGGAAGAATATGTCTGTTATGGTGGAAATGAACTGCTCGAGTTGGACTTCAGCCACTGCAGGGAAAGGAATTCCTACCAGGTAATGCAGACCTAATCAAAAGCCTGTGGCTGGAGAGGTCATAAGCACTAGGGGTTTGGGGGAAGGCTACTACTTTGATTTGTCTAAATAGACATATTATGCTCACTAAACTGCCCTCCAAATAGTTATGTCTATGACCATACATTAATGCTCCTCTGAATTTTGGTTAAAGAAATTCTTCTCTTCAGGGGTGGTGACCACTGGGAAGACTGAAAACTCACCAAAGTGCAAAGAAGTGACAGTGGAGTGTTCAGCACTAAATAAAACATATCCATCCCACCATCCAAGACTCAGGGAGCACTGTGGAACAAATGTCGGAAAGAATGGGAGAGCCAAAGAAGAAGAGGAGTGCCTACAATATTGTCTTCCAGACCCAAAGTGGTCTTGATATTCATGACTCACAGTGGATGATGCTACCTGCACAAGACCTGTACAAGAGGAGGAAAAAATATGAGGATATCAAAAGCTAGTTGGAAAGAAGAAGGGATTCATTGGAGAAGGGATTTGGGAGGGGGTGAGGAGGGTGGTACTATGTGATTATGACTGTGGTATTTTGTCTATATTTATAGAAGTTGTAAATAAAAATGTTAAACTTATGATTTTTCAGATTTTTCTGACTTTTTTTTTGAGGTAGGGTCTCACTCTAGCCCAGGATGACCTGGAATTCACTGGATAGCCTCAGGGTGGCCTTGAACTCATGGTGATCCTTCTACTTCTGCTTCCCAAGTGCTGGGATTAAAGGTGTGCACCAAAATGCCCAGATAAAACTTCTGATTTTGAACCAATCTTATGTTTAAAGAAAACTTGCAAAAATGGTACAGAAATCTCCATAATCCTCATATTATCATTTTCCAGAAGGGCTAGGATGTAGCTCAGTCATAGAGCAAGTGTTTAGCATGCTAAATTCCTGGGTTCCTACCTCCAGAATCTCAATAGGACACACAAACAAAAAATATCTTATGTAAATATAGAACAATACTGGGAAACAGGAAATTAATGCTTGCATAGTACTAGCAGCAAAAACAATAATCTTACTCAAATACCCCTAATTTTCTATGACTTCATGGTATCAGCGTCTTACTCAGGATTCTTCTCTGTATTTAATTATCTTTCTTCTCTCCTCCAGTCAGTAACAGTTCCTGATTTAATAGCTTATATGTTTTTGATACATTGGAAGAATATGGATTATTTCAGCCAATATCACTCAGTTTGGGGCTCATCAAATCTTTTTCTCATCGTCATTCTGAAATTATGCCAGAATGCCACATCAATTATGTAATATTCTCAGTCCATCATAGCAGGGAGGTAATGAGGGAGATATGTCTTACTGTCTCTTGTGTATGTGTGTTTGGGGGGGAGGAGGCAGAAACATGCCACAGTGTGCAATTGGAGATCAGAAGGCAACCCTAATTCTCATTTTTACCTTCCACCTTGTTTGAAGCAGGTTTTATTATTGTTGACCACTGTGGATGCCAGACTGACTGGCCCACAAGTTTCTAAAATTCTCCTGTCCCTATCGCCCTCCTCACCATAGTAGCTGCAGTATTACAGACCCAAGCACTAGTGGCCTCAGCTTTGGGTGAGTTCCAGGGATCCAAACCTGGGTCGGCATGTTTTCACAGCAAGTGCGTTACCCACTGATCCATCTTGTGATCCCTATTACTACTTGCTTCAACAGATTAAAATCTTATTAAGCTCACAGATCCATAGATACCCTAGCTATAACACACAACTCACACACACATGAGAGAGAGAGAAACAAGGTAAGGTAACATTAGTTCAAAGCATCTTAATATGATATCCAATTATTTGCTATTACCCGAAAAGTACTGGAAATCTCTTCTCTCCAAAAACTGCATTGTTGAAATGAGTATTGACTTGGATGAGACCATATTCTGAACTTAGTTCTTGGCCCTCTCTCTAGTTCTGCTAGCTGAGGAAGAATGCTGCTGAGAGAAACTCAATCAGGTTAATCTGAACACCAGGTGACAAGGGCACTTGGGTCATGCCCCCAATACCTCATCAGGATCTTCTCTGCACAGCGTCAGACCTTGTATGTCAGCTCACCTATAAGCCAAACTCATTGAATGTTGGGCATTTGGGGAAGATTCTTCTAGAATCTCACCTTAAATTTGGTCAGAATCAAATACATATTAATTCTATATTCAGATGCAAAGATGTGCATGTCATGAAGACAAGGGAAATTTATTTTTCTCACATCTTGCTCAGTTTATAACCAGCTTCAAACTTGTAACTCAAGCAGCTTATAAGTACATCGAAGACCATCATTCTCACAGAGGCATAATGGAATGGCCAAGGCCATAAGGAGACTCCGTTGTTATTTATCTGACTTCTAGAAGTTCTCTAGATTTCAACATTTTTCCTCTCATTTTTATTAGATGTATAGCATCTGAAAACTATAGCCTCATTCTATTTGAAAGGCTTTCACACTATAATTCAGTCACCATGGGAAAAAAATCATTTCATCATTAAAGAAGCTAAGTGCACCTGCTGGTACTAAAATGTCCTTGGAAGATGTAAGCCATCAATATTTCTACAGAAAATGCTTTATTCAACAATATGCTCATCTGATTTCAGCTATAAGCACTTTCCTATAGCACACATTTAAAAAGACATCAAAAAAGAATAAGGGAAAATGAATGGTTCATCTCAAAAATGAAAAACCGGCAGAATTGGGAAGAATGGTTTGATGGGCAGATTTTTTTTGATAGTTATATTTGTTTCAATTTTGAGGAATAACTACCATTCTGAGACTGATCTTTAAATCTCTTGTCAATCGTGAAAGAGTAAAGAAGACAAAAATGAGAACTGCATTCCAGAACTGTTTTAAGTACTAGTGATTTAAATAAAAATCAATGTTTGACTCAATTCTTGGCAATTAAATAAATGTGTATTTCTATCACCCTTCTTGGTGCTTAAAGTTATCATAAGCTAGGTAGCTACACATAAACAGTTAATAGGAAATATCTTAGTAAATGCTTCTTACTGACTCTTAAAATCAGCATGCTGGGCTAAGGAGATTGCTCAGAGAGAAAGTTCTGGCCATGCAAGTGTGAGTAGCTTCAGACCCTCAGAACCCATGTAAAAAGCCAGACACTGTAGCAGGCATTTGTAATCCCAGTGTGACTACAGCAAGAAATGAAGCCAATTCGAGAGAATTTCCCAGAAGTTCAAGGGCCAGCTAGCATGGCAAATATAGCAATGAACTAGAAGAGACCCTGCCTCAATCAGGGAGGAAGGAGAACAGCAGCCCCAATATTACCCCAATATTGTCATCTCCCTAACTCCCAAACACACAGTGGTAAAACACATCTGTACACACACACACACACACACACACACACACACACACACACACACACACACACACACACACCAGAATATAAAGAAACTTCATTCCACAGAGTGCAAACCAAACCTATATTGTACTTTGGGAGGACAATCTATCCTACGTTGCCAAAGTTTTAAAGTGCATGCTCAACACTTCTATTCTTAGAATTTGAGCTAGTAATATGAATTCATGAAAATGTGCATGCAAATATGTTCACCATGCTTTCTCTTATTATATGCAATGACACAAATGCCCCCCAAAAGGGATTGTTGATTTAAACTTTAAGGCAACTGATCCTTAACTGCCAGACCTTGAAATAAATGTAGATTATATGGAACTTCCTTCACTTCCTTCTAAAATGTGATCTCTTTGTTTCTACTACCACTGGTTTTCTAGATAACATTTTATTTGAAGACAAAATTTTGGGATGGGCATGGGGGGGCACATGTGAGCCATGGTGCACATGTTGGAGGTCCGAAGAAAAGCTCCAGTGTTGGTCCCCTGCCACCTTGTCTGAGGCAGGGTCTCTTCTCATCCTCAGGAGGCTAGCTGGCCTGCAAGCTGCCTGGGGATCCTCTTGTCTCCACCTCCCATTTCACCACAGTATACTCAGAGCAGCATGAGTATCCCTGGTATTCCAGATACTCGTGCTACTATTTTTGGCTTTAAGTGGTTTCCAGGGATCCAAATTCAGGTACTCATGTTTGCATAAGAAGTGCTTTATCCATGGAGCCAACTCCTCAGCCTTCATTTGGGGACATTTTTAAAGCCAAAATAAAAAAAATTACAACTATGTACTGCAGCCCTACTTTTGAGTCAATGACAGACAGATGTCATATGCAACGGTAGTTCTAAAAGACTAAAATGGAGCTCAGGAGTTCCTAGTCCCCAATATTTTTACTGTACTTTTTCATGTTTTAGTATGTTGAGATAAATATTTTCCATTGATTACAATTGCCTGCAGCATGCTATAATGGAATATGATGGTTGGGCAGCTATGGTCTATATCACAGTGCCTACATATATAAGCGACAGCATCTAGGCTGTGTAAATAGCACTAAGATGTTTACACAAAAATGCAAACACCTATCAACGTATTTCTAAGAAGTGCCCCATTGTTAAGTGGCACATGGCTATACAAGTGGGGAAAACACTACAAAATTCCAACCCTTTTTTTAATGAGTGCAAAACGGAAAAAAAAAGTGCTGGTTTCAGTCATACAAATTACAAATCTCATAAAATTAGGACAAAGCTACAATCGCTTGTTCAAAATCCTCTGTACTAGATTCATCTTGGAATTCCAAGCCCTTTGTATTTATTATAGTCAATGGCAAGCACATACATTTCAACATTATACTTTGTATAGCAACCTACAGTCAACTTCATTAATATTTTGGATTTGAACCCTATATGTTCCCACTGGATTAATTAAATACAACCACAAAGTTCCCTCTTAACAGTTTACCTCGGGCTTCTCCACCTACTGAA